>JBAGKK010334597.1:0-19392 GCA_037177015.1 Euceroptres primus
TGCAATCAAATATTGATCCAAAATTAAATAAATTCACTTCGGTTTTTGTCATGCCAATAATTGGGCTAAGATGACAAGAATTGCGAAACTCGGAACGGAGCAGCGTGAAAAAGTTGCCTTTGGGGAAGGCAAATCGAGGCCAGCAAAAAATTTCGCAATTGGTTAATATTTTACCATTGCACAGCGTCATAGTTTTGAATTTTAACCAATTTTCTTATTTCATTTCCTATCGGCAAAAAAATTATAGCGAATTTTTTGTAGGTGCAATTTTTGGTAGTGAACAATAATGTGAAATTGCGAATTAAAAAGTAATTGTTCAAGATAGAATTTTTTGATAATGTGCAAATAATTCGTTTCTTGAGTTTTTTTATTTCCACATTTTAAAAAAAATTAAACATGTGGTTGAATTTCCTTCAGCTTAACCCTTCCTTTACACACTGGGTGAAATCTACCTAGTATTTTGCACACTGGGTGGAAATTTCACTTTAGCGCTTTGTATCTGTTTGGTATACAAAGGAATATGACTAGTACCACCATCTACTGTTAGTTCAACATCTGTTCTATGACTTCAGGCCATTCCGTTGCCGAGACGCATGTTGATAGTGAAAACTGTTTTGAAAATGTCCCAAATGAATAAAAAAAAACTGTGTCGTCGATGGGTGCGCAACAGTGCAGGTGAGAGGAAAACAAGCCGTAGGTCATGAGTTTCCTAAATCAAAAGGTTTTGGAATACAGTGTGTCGAATTGTGCGGGAACAAAGCTTTGAGAGAGCTTACTTTGTAGGACATAACCTCTTAACATTTGTTTGTATCACGAAGTAATATAAGGAGCTCCGACTATGATATAAGGGATGCACTCAGTTTTTTGAGCTATTTCAGATATTACAATAACAGATACTAGCGCCTTGTGCGGGAAAATTTTAAACTATTAAATTTTCACAATATGTCTGTCCTTGTCGTCTGCTAAACATGTGACACAATGTCAACAACTTGAACCAGTGGAACGTAATTTGATCAATTATTTAAACATATAAAGTGTTGTTTCTATAATATATAAACTTTAATATTAATAATTTTAAAGGGAATAAATAGAACGCAAAAGTTTTGAGACGGTAAGTTTTATTTTCAAAATATAAATGCTAATGATAGAGCTGTATGCAAGTGACATGCATTTCATATTATAATCAATTATAATTATATGCACATTTATGTATTAAGAAATAATAATTTTTTTTTAGTTAATTTATTGAAGATCAGTATAATTAATAGAGCGCAATGTAAATATTGAGTTTGAAAAGTATGATTCTTTAATACTTTAGTAACTACTTTAGTTTTTTCACAACTTTTTACGTTATACCACATTTGACGGGAAACTTCTTCGTAGACGATAAAGAGGGCAAGGTTCACCTCACGATCATAATGCAGAAAGGTATCTCGCACAAGGGCGTCCAGCACAAGAGCATCGCACTCAATGAATGAAATTTGTACATTCAAGTATTTGCAAAACCGCATAGAATTAATCATGTTACCTTCAGCAAACTGGTGTTATTCAAAAGGGAATGAAAAATTCTTTGGTTTTCAAAAAGCAGAAGATGATGGTTCTGTCAGAAAAAGAGTTGCAGTACTTCCTGTTGCATGAAAATCTTTGTGGATAATAATTTAATTCCATTCTGTGAGTATATATAAGTTACTAGTATTGAAGAGTTTGAAAATCTTTTGAAAGCTATTCAGGATTTTCTATAATTTTGTTCCTAATTTGTATATGGTGGAATATTTTCATAAAATTATGAATATTTAGTTAATTTGTATTATGTATTGAAATTTACTGAATTTAAATGTAAATGGAAACTCAAGGAACTGTAAATTTTACAATGAATTTAATTTTAATAAAAGAATGAATTGGAATTTGTTGAACAATTTTTTTATGGATAGAAAAAATACTGAATTTTATAATTCTAAATTTACAATCTTCTGCCCTTAAAATAATATGCACAATAAATTCAATGAGATTGTGAATCAATTATGTAAATTAATTACTATGTGTATTAATACATTAATACATGTTTACTGATGTCGGAAAATTTTCACGCAATTTTTTATAAAAATTGCGGAAGTTTTTGGTAATTTATCTTCAAAGGGTAAATGAAATTTTGTTGTAGGATAAATTAAAAATTAAATCATGAAAGTGAAGAATAAATGTTTTAAAACAAAAATTATGTTTGAAAATGTTTCGAATCATAGCGATTTTATTATTTTCCTAATTATTTTCCTAATCAGCGTTGACATCAATACATTCTTTAACGTACATGGTAACGTTTTTATCGCAGTGTTTTAAATATAAATTGCTACACTTTTTTGGAGAGCACCTGCAACATTTTTTATAAACACTTTTTGTAGACAACAATTAATATAAATATTTTTATGCAATAAATATTACGACATGTACTCATTTTTATTGTATAAAGAAAAATACATAATATAAATATTTTTAAGTAACAAATATTACAACGTGCAGTCATTGCACACCTTTGCTGCGTACATTTATGCGTCTAGAAAATAATACATTACTTCACTTAAAAGATACTTATGACCCGCAGTGGCATTTTAATATTTGGCTAAAAGATTAAGTTCTTTGGAAGATTCTTTGTAGTAACTTCTTCTTTGGCTTTTGCTGGGTCGGTGGCACTATTTGTAGCTTTTCGTTTAATAGATTTTTTCATGAGCACTTCAGGCCCTTGTGAAATTGCTGGAGAAGAAACAGTGAGCTTTGCGGCTTTTCTTTTTTCTCTTGTTTTTGCACGCTCCTCGTTATTTTTATTGCACTGCTTGGCAACGGAAAACATCCTTGTGGTTAAATAAAAGCTTATGATTCGATGTGTCAAAGTTAGGACATGTTCCTTGCATCCGACTTGTGGCACAGGCGACATTTCATTGAGTTTGGCGGTTATGTTAAACAATGTCTCCGCATCAGAACTTTTTTCTCCCAGAACTGACATTATAGCTGTTTCTGCGATCCTTATTAAGCATGTCAGTTTTCTTGAAGGATGTGAAAAAAATCCTTTCGACTTAATTTCGATGTATTTATGACTCTCAGGAATCACTTAAATTTGAACCTCTTGGTAGTTTAACAAGGGGATGGGTGGAAATTAGTCTGTACACCTGTATGAAAGGATTCGAATCCACATGATCATTTGCATCGCAAGACTCCCTCATCATTCCAAAAAACAGTTGCGAAATTAAAGGCAATACAATATTATGTAAGTGTAAACATGTTGTATAAATTAAATATAATTTCATAATGAACGATATATACATATGTACCTCTAAGGCATCCGGGCACAATCGCGCTGGCAACAAGTACGTGAAACTACACTCTTTAACGAGATAGTCACATAGCTCTAAAGTGGCCTTCAAGGAGATTTTGAGTCCATTTTGATTTCTCCACTCTTCAAGATATTCTAAAAAATCTTCTATGATCTGAAAAGTAATCATCAATCAATTCAAATAGTTAGTGATCATTATTCGCAATGAAAGTAAAATAATTCATACTTTGTACGCTTCATTGCTAGGTGATATTCCTGCGAAGGCTGTCTTGCTGTTCATTGCACTTATTAGAGATTTTATCTTTTTGCAGAGTTTTTTCACAGGCTCACAGTCTTCCAACTCCGGGTGCCTGTCTTGAAACAGCTCCAGAAGCTCAGCAATGCCAAAAAACTACAATAACGACGAAAAAGAAAGACGTGAAAGAAAGCTTTGAATGTTATAAAATAATAATATAGGCGGACAGTCAAAGTCAAGAACAAAATCCTCGGTCCTTTCCCCATTTCTTGATTTAATAGCTATATCCTAGGATATATTCCAAAATCTACATCTTGGAGTTTCAGCATATCTTTACTCAAATGCCTGCATGTGTATAAATGAATAATTTCATGAAGACTTTGGATATTACCAATTTTATCCAATCACCTGAAAAGATAAAGCGACGTTCATCTTTTGGTAGTATTTTGGTTGCAAATGCTCTCGTCTTAGTTTGTAATTGACTTTAATGCTATACGATGTCGTGCCTTCCACGTCAAGTAACGCGTACCAAACGCTTAAAGCCACTAATCCATCTGGTGACTAAAAATAAAGTTTTTAAAATAGCATAAAATACTTAGAACAGAAAAATTGCGATTTATGAGTTATGAGGACTTACCCAAATACCCTCGTCCATCTGGTGTTTGGTGAAGAAATTTCTCAGGCATTTGATAAGGTGTGGAAAATGCGAAATAAACCAGAGACGTCGAGTCGAGTCAGCAATATGTCCAATACTGACAATTTGTTCAGTTACTTCGAATATATTCCACATTGTACGATTCCAACTGGCACCATCTGAGGTCACGACGTCGACTAGCAAACCGACATTTTCAGCTAGTAAAATACATTCAATCAGTAATTTATGGAGTACTGTGCCGCAAGCGCGTCCTTTACTTAAGAAACATCCTAAAGTTTGTATTTGTCCGGTAAAGAATGATTGAAACGTGAATACCAGCGCATGGTCTCCAAGCTGGGATTGTTCGGGGGTATGGTCACACAAATTTGTAAAGCCTTCAAACTTTAAATTCACTCTGTTGAACATTATGGCTGCAGATAATTCGACTTCATCAAGCAAAATGGGACCTGTAATAATAAAATGTAATTAAAAATTACAATATACTTATTTATAATCCAATACGCAAAAGTTAACATACCATGGCGATGCTTAGGATCCATTTTGTCCATTTTAAATTTCAATGCCTTGAAAACATTTTCATTAAAGCCGCAAGCGCTTTTAATGCTCTTTATACATATATCTAAAGTTGTTGTTGCCGGCAAAACTAAGACTTTATGTTTCCTAAGATGTTTGTAGGCTTTCTTGCTTTTAATTCTGAGCAAAAGGCACTCGTACAACCATTGCCTACTGTATCGCATTCCTCGTCGACTTTTTACTTTGAATGCTTCGAAGCATGTTCGAACAGCTAATTTTTCTTTTTCGGATAACATGGTAATTTCTCCATTGATTATTTCCTGCTTTTTCTTGTCACACTGTATTTGCAGGGTTCCTGTTGTGGTGTTGAGTACTTTCTTCTGAAAATAGATGTTTAATTTTTAATTCCACTTTATTCAAGTTACATATATTATATTCTTCACTTATATTTGAAACATTTTTTTGAATTCTTACATTTCTAACCAGTCCTTTCTCTCTTCGCTTCCCAGTCTGATATTTCACTCTCCATTTTTTATCAACTATTTTAACCTTCATTTTAAGATCGACTTTTTTAGACTTCGAACGCATAATTCTTCAAAGTTTTATACATTCTCTGCATATTGTACATACCTTGACTACCTGGAGTACCCTCTTTCTTCTGCACAACATATCCAATACAGTTTTCCGATCTGAAAAAAAGGAATTTATAAATACGAATTACCAAGAAGCATTATTTACAACAACAAAAAAACCGATTTTATACATACCGTGGAAAATCGCCACGAACGCAAGGCACAAGTTTTTCTTTTGTTCTTGTAACAATTTTACAATATCATTCACATTGTGCACCTTTTCAAAATCTTGTAACATTGCTTTCTTCTCATTCGCGCCAAGAAAATGCATAAATAATATGCTCATCATCCTCAAAACAATAATTTTATGAAAATATCGTACTTTCTTCTAATAATAATTATATACTTACAGTTACTGATTTATCCATTCTCACGATGATTCTTTTCGAGCAATCCTCTAAATTTTCACTCCAAGAGCTCCACTGGATAAAAAGTGGAAGTGAATTGACGAACCAGTATGCATAAGGTGAGGGAATAAGGTTTGCTTGGCTGCAAATTTTAGAAAAATCAGATTCTTTTTCATTACTTCGCAGAAACTCTTCTCTACGTTTCTCAAGATCTTCATCTTTCTTTAGGCAAACTGGTTCGGGTTCTGATTCGGGAAAAATTTTAGGAACAGCGTTTTTTCTGAGTATAACCCGATCTCTTTTCATACGAACTTCTGTTCCATCTGACATTTTCGTTACAAATTCTGTGAGTACATCTTCTTCAAAATGAAGATCACAGATTTTATTTCTCTTTTGGAAATTGGCTCTCCTAGGAATTGCCTTTCTCCACGAATTCAGCATTGGCACCTAGTTAACAAATTGACAGTTTAGGTTTCATTTTCCTCTATAATTGAAATTTTAAAATTTTCCATAAATATTTCTCGACAGATGGTTTCATATTATTAGGCGAAATAAGAATAAAGTAATATGTGATCACTACATATTTTACTCTTTTCATTTTACTGGCCGTACTGGGTGAAAATAAGTGACGCTTCTCCAAATTTTCATCTTTTTTTCGAACATAGCTTGCCGATTTGCATTTATTCACAAAGCATTTGCTACCCATCATATTATTTAACAAGAAGTTCTATAGGATCAACCTAAAATCTATTAAGTGGAATTATAGGTTAGGTTTTTATAAATGGTCATATAATGGTCTATAAATTCGTGGGTTTATAAATCACATGAAATATATATTGCATGTGTTTTTTCCATCCAAAAACACTTACCTTTATAACTGCAAATACAGCACTATATCATTATAAACTTGAAAAAAAACCCACGAAAAAACACTACATTTACCAGCTACCGTTAGTAATGTGATTATTTTGAATTTTGCACTGCTTTAGCAGCCGTTTTGAAAAATCTATGTTACAACGCATTCCTGCAAGAGGCGCTACAATCCGTTATTGTAAATTCTGCGATAGCACCTCGAATACCTGATAGCAGAATTTTCCGGAATGGCCGATAGAGTCGGAGCTCTTTATACTTCGTGGTTTGTATGCAAGAAGCATTTTACAGGCAATTGTTTTTATTAAAAAAAAATTATTTTATACAAAAATTGTATTTTGTACTCTAGAATTTTAACAACATATTTTATAATAATTCAATCAATTCTCACTGGAATTTTTTTGGCGAAATTCATTATAACTTTTCTGAAAATTTGATACAAAATCTGGGATGAATGATGAACGGACACTGTGATTAAATTTTTCTCTATCATTTTTCATTTACTTCATTTTTTATTTATACTGCATAATAATAGAAACATTGCAAATTTAAAATAAAAATTAAAAATATGCGTATGAATTAAATTAATTTGAATTAAATTCAATTAAAAAATTTATTAAACACATTTAAGGCATCCATTTAAACATATACGTGTACGAACACATACGCATCAAATATTAGTTTCTGAAGTGGTGGTAGGTGGCGCTTTATTCCACCGATTTTTGACAGGTATAAGTGGGATAGGTTTACGGCCATCTGAAACGGACCCTGGGTAGAAACCACTCATGTGTGTCAACGGTGCACATTTTTATTTATTTTTATAAAATAAATACCTTTTTTTTTAAATTAGTGGAGTGCAGAATTTTTAAAAACCAGACGGATCGGGTCGGGTTTTGAGTTCGCAACTCGTCCGAAAACTCGAAAGCCCGCAAAAAACCAGAACCAACCTAACATTTCCAGAAATTTTACGTTGGTTCGGGATTTCTGGCCGGGTTGCGAACCCGACATCCAACCCGGCCCGATGGCTAAGCCGACCCGACCTGAAGTCATTTTGCACATCATTACTTAAAATACTACATTTCAACAATAACAGGTTAAATTTTTAGCTAAAAATATTTTAAATTAAGAAAGTTATGCATTTTTTTGGCATACTTTCACGAGTTGCAACATTCAATAATTTTTTACAGTCCGAAGCTTACTGAATTTTGATTTTATAACTATTTGAATATATTTCACGGACCTTAAAGTTTATTCATGATTTCTTTTGTTAGGATATCATTCATAGTTTAGAAGGTACAGCCGTTTGAAGCTGGTATTGGGTGGAAAATACCTAGTGTGTAAAGGAAGGGTTAAATCGAAGAAACTTGTTATTATTTTATTACCATCAAACAAAATTTTTTTGGTTTTGCGCAAGATGTCAAACTCACTCATAAAAGCGAAACTCACAATTTTTGACTGCTTCAAAAAGGGAGCGTCCATTAAGTACGTAAG
This sequence comes from Euceroptres primus, assembly GCA_037177015.1. Taxonomy (NCBI): domain Eukaryota; kingdom Metazoa; phylum Arthropoda; class Insecta; order Hymenoptera; family Figitidae; genus Euceroptres; species Euceroptres primus. The sequence goes on from JBAGKK010334597.1 coordinate 8,066, forward strand.
GCTTTTTGAGGTAGGTGGTACTATAGAAAAAGCCTTACATGGGGGTCAATGTTAATTATAACAAAATAATAACATATTTCTTCGATTTAAGGTGAAGAAATTTCAACCACATGTTCAATTTTTATCAAAAAAATATGAAAAAAAATTCAAGAAACGAATTTTTTGCACATTTTCAAAAAATTCTAAATTGAACAATTACTTTTTTTTTTATAATTTCACATTATTGTTCAATACCAAAAACTTCGCCTACACGGAAAAAATTTGTACCTGAAAAAATACTGAACTTTGTTCAGAACTCTTGGATACCGAAGAAAGTTTTGTAAATTTTACAAATATTATTGTCAGAGATATTAGTAGATGGATTGGACAAGGGAACCAAATGCGGATCTGGTTTTAGAAATGATATATTCAAAAATTCAATTATAATCGAAAATTAATTTTTCTTGTGGAAACCGTTATGCTAATTTTTTAGTATCAAAAATACAAAGTGCCGAATTTCAAAATCAATTTTAATGAGTTTAAGAACATTCTTTATTGAGGTATGATTTTGATTAGTCTCAAAAAAGGCTAAAAACCTAGCGTATCGTCAAAAAGAGGATATTCGAAAATAAGTTTGAACAGTAATAATTAAAATATTTTTTTACTAATTATATCGTTGTTGATACGGTATTGGGCCCGGGCCCTAATACGAATCACTGGGTGTTTTACGCTGAAAATTCATGATGAAGATAAATTCAATGTAAATATATTACTAAATACTAACGAATAATACACTATTTACTAACTAATTCTAAATAATAATCTTATGCAAAATATTTTTCTGATGAAATTAAAATATCAAAAATCTTATAAACGTTAACCGTCCAATTTTTTCCTTTTGGTGAGAGAAACTCCTTGGAATTTTTTCAAATGTTTTGAAAAAGTTTTAGTGGTGCCGGGAAGTTTTTAAAACTTTTTAAATTTGAAAATTTTTCTTGTTCTATGGAGGAAAAATCATAGGGATTTTTTATATATAGTTTTAGGTAGCAAGTAAAACTATAAAATACAAAATGAAAAAAAAAAGAAATTTTTGTTCAAAATTATAATTTTTTATAACGAATAAAAAATTACTTTTTTGAATTCGGCTAAATTAACATCAATTTTAAATAAGTTGAAAAAGTTTGACATGGAGTAATGCGCCATCATTTTGTTATACCTGAAAAAATATATTCTACTTTGTCATAACAATTTGAAAATCGCTGAAAATGGCAAGAATCACTATGCAAAATAAAAGATTAAACAAATTTTTTTCCAGCGAAATCAAAGTGCTGGAGCGATAATCTATTTCAAACTAAAGAAGAACCCTGTGAAACTATTTCAACTTATTTAAAATTGATCTTAATTTTTCCGAATTTAAGAAAGTCATTTTTTGTTCGTTAAAAAAATTCTAAGTTTAAACAAAAAGAACTTCCGGTAAAAACGCCTCCTAAGCCAATTTCAATGAAACTGTTGTAAAACGATAGACACTAAGGAGGTCACGACCCTGTAGTGCAATTGAGAGGCCGGATAAAAAAACTCGCCCAGCGCTCGAAAAGGCGTATAAGTATTGTCCAAACGTCCTATTGCATGTAAATTTTAAAAATGCAAAAAATTAATTTTTTAAAAAAATACAAGTTTGTAGAGAATCACGAGAGGGCACAAAAAAAGGAAGATTCGCTACCATTCAAAGAAAGCTAATAAATAATCAATCTTTACAAGACAATCGAGGCACACATAATAATCATGTTTTACGATTATCTGACGAATTAAAAAAACATGATTCGTGAACATTGTTTCACAACACCACATTCTGAATCTCATTACTGCAAAGAAATTACTAAATTAGTATATTTTGATCATTCCGATTTAACTCTGAGTAACTTATACAATTTGTTTATTGAATATTACGCTGCCGAAAGTGGTAATTCAAATCCTTCAGAGACAACTTATGCTAAATACTTTAACCACAATCTGAATTTTAGTTTCTCGAAACCACGCACCCATGTCTGTAACTTTTGTTTTGAACATAGGAATAGCATAGAAATTAATATTGAACTGAAAAATCATAGAAAAAGTGTTGAAAATTATAAAACTTTAAAAAAAGCTATGTTAGCAGAAAAGAATGTTCTGTGCCTTGAATTTGATTTTGCCCTTACCAAAAATTCTAGTTTGCGACCAATTTTATCGAAGACTCATTTAGCTAGACATTTTCAATGTGCACGTTTTTGACCAACACAAACGTATTTACATGTATTTCTTCATGGAAGGTAACTTGAAAAAAGGTGCGAATACGGTGTGTAATTTTCTTTTCGATTCCATACAACGAGAACTTAAACTGGATTATTACAATAACATTTCTTTGTTATAAAAGTTATCTGATTCTTCTTTATCAATACTGCACGGAAAGAATTTCGGCACATCAGACGTACCTTCTAGCACACCAGCAGTGCTAAATGCCAGGACGAATCTTGTCCATTCGTTTGGCACGGCTGGTGCGCCATTTTGAGGCAGCAGACGTGCTGGAAGGCACAGGAGCCGTGCATCTTTTGTTTGTCGCCTCAGTTTGGCGCGTCTGATGCGCCAAAATCGGTATAACAGTTATGCCCGAGCCTACGTACAGCTGCTGTACTGTAGGTGGTGCATCTGCTGTGCCGAAATTCTTTTTGTGTGGCTAAAAAATTAGAGATGGAAATACACCATGTATATCCGGTTCGAAGTCATTCTTATTGTTCTTGCGATCGCAACTTCGGGATGTACGGACAAAAAAAGATGGAAACAATAGAAACGGATCATGATTATTTTCGGCTCATTGAAAGTGCAAGAGATCCACCGTTTACCATGACTAAAGAATCGGATATCCTGTCAAAGATTTTGAAACGCCTATTCCAACAGAAGTAGATATTCCAAAAAAACTTCACATTAGAGACGCTGTGAAAATAATCTATTTTGCGAACGGTCACGTTAATGTCTTCAATGGTTATAACAAACAACCGAAAGATCATATCGTTGAATCTGTTTATCAATTCGATAACTTGCTGAAAACACAACCTGCACTTCCCGTTGGAATAAGCAAGGAAAAATTGAACGACATGAAAATGTTACTTCGTTATTTGAGCCCTAAAAGAGAGGAGCTTTTCAACACTTTAAGAGAAAGATTCCATAAAAATATCTAAAAGAGCTTCAGAAAAAGAATCTCAGAAAAGAAAAACTTTTGTCAAAAAAGGTTTCGCAAAACATTCCGTTGGAAAAGCTATAAAAAATAAAACAAAAAAGACTAGTAAATCGAAATAAAATTAATTTCAATTTCAAATTTCAATGCAGCACATTAAAGACAACTCGTGTTTGTGTTTGATGATGAAAAAAGAAGTAAATATTGAGGGCTTTTCAAAAATATGTAAATACAAAAAACAAGCAAACAAAACAGGCTCAGACGTAGCGTGAATTCTGAACCATTTGATATTAAAAGTAATTATTGTCGTCAACAGATTGTTTATGTATTACTGTACATATTTTCAAATGCAACTGATCTCAGAAATTAAGTGTCATTATTTGAACAATTAAATCCAAAAAAACTACTGTATATACTATCATATGCGAATTTTCCGCCTTAAGTTAATTAATAGCTAATGAAATTTCGCTGATAATGTACTTTAATAATGTGTACTTCGATATCACTGCGTTAAGACGAATATATTATTTATATCTCTTAGAACTATGATTAGGGTAAATATTATACAATCGATATGTAATTTTTACTTTGAAAAAAAAGTTATTTTCTTTAAGTACAATGCCCAAAAAGTATTTCAAAGAAATGTACACATTTCGGTATTAAAAAATGTGATATATAAATAAAATATAAATATATAGATATATAAATAAAATGTGATAAATAAATAAATTATCGACTTTTTAATGTTTTTTTCGAAAAATAATATTTAAAAAACTTACGCCTGTAAAACAAAACTTTAATTATGATTATTTGTTAACTAAATATATTGTGAAATATTTCGAAATAATAATAAAAGTATTTAATTAAGGGACCGTATAAATAATAGTTTGTCATTTCGAAATTTCGTGGGAGTGAGCAATTGTTTAAACATATAACCATTGAAAAATCATTTGAAAAATCATTATAAAATCGAGAACTGGAAAACCAAAAGGCGAGTAAGCTGTCTGATGGTGCTGAGTGCTCACGGAGCTATCATTGGCGGCCTCGCATGCTTTCTTATAAAATGCACATTTCGTCAATTTTTAATAAATCCATCTAAAAATTTCTAGAAAACTTTTTTCAATAGTGAGGAACAAATGTCTCACTGGAAGTTGTTTCAAACTTGAAGTTCCCTCAATACTTTTTGTCGGCGACACTAAAAAAACCTGGTTACCAATCGGGCTCAATTTACAATTAAATATTATTAAACAATAGGCGCCTTTCATGGTTTTTTGTTTCTTAGGCATCGCTAGACTATACTGTGGGTGTATATCAAATTTCAAACAATTTCAAGCATTTTTGCCCAACTTACAACGATTTATATCTTGAAAACTTATTGTATTTTGGGATAGAAATTTTTCAGTTTCTCATTTTTATTAATAAAAATAATTATCGAACAAAATAACTTGAAATAGGAAAAAGTTCCGTCTCGTCAATCTCTACAAGCCTATATTTAAAAAAAAATTAATTTTGTGAATTTTAAAATTTGCATGCACTCGGGCGGTTTGGACAGTACTTTTTTGTCTTTTCGAGTGTGTTTTTTGATTCAGCCCCTCAATTGTTATCCCAGGCTTTTTATGGGAGTTACTGGGGTAAATAGAAAAATTAAAAAACAATTTTTTTCTGGATAATGGCTCGACCGATTTTGATGGAAAAAATATATGTTATGGGTTTTCAAAAGTACCTTATTTGAAAATGATTATTAAACGATTTAGTCAAAAAAAATTTTGAAATTTTTTTTATGGGACCATTTTTGGGCTATAAATACCTGAAACACTCTAGAAGAACATATCTAATTTTCAAAAGGATCGAAGAGGTAGAACGTAGTTAAAAAAGTTAAAAACCTGTAACGCACCCGCGCTGTAAAGTGCGCCACAGCTTACGACTACTACCGCTCAGTGACCTTGAACACTTTAAATGGGTGACGGAATTTTTCAGAAAGATCCTACGAACCCATCCTTAACCGCTAAGGTTATACTCCTGTCGTCTGCTACTGCCAGTGACAGTTCGCATGCCGGAGAGTTCGATGTTGTGAATCGATGTTGTGATCACAACATCGATTCTCCACATCCATGATATGTGCGTGGGTGAGAAGTTCCTGGTTCTTCCAACGACGGTTGAATTCGAGGCCACTGTCAGCAACCTGATGCGACGAGACGAGATCCAAGGAGGCGGCAGTGACACCGCCTGTTTACGTTCGGCAGACGTGTATTTCCTGAGTGAATCGGCTTCAGGTGAGAGCCATGTTCTCACGCTCTCGAGAAAAGGATTCATGAAACTAAGGTAACGAGTCAGTGGTCTGATTCTAATAATAAAGGTTCGACACTGGGTGATTTCGACGATTGACAGAAGGACCTAACCTCAAAACAAGGTAACCAAAACATTGAATCTAAGTTGAGTTTAAAAGTTACAATTAAAATTTTTACAGGTCGTTAAGGCACAATACGCCTGACCTGGGAAATGATCCAAATAAGCAAAAAATATTTAGTGATTTTAGTTGACAGGTTCTGCAGGTACAGGCACCCAACCTGTCAACTGAGTATCACCATTACTCAATTTAGTTAATTCGAGTCTGGAGCCTCTCGATAATATTATTTTTATGATTTTAGGATAATATGTAACGCCAGAGGGAAAATATGCCGTTACAAACTATCACGTGTAGAGAAAATTCTAGGAGTTTTTAACCCACTAAAACGAATAATGAAGTTCTTCATAAAGGTCCCACGTTCAAATTGAATAAGGTTACTTTATGGGTTGAGGGTAGGGGATTGCAGATTTTTTTAATGGTCATGAATTTACTCGTAGGACCTTTCTGAATAATGCCATCCTTAGAGACAATTTTTTCTGCTTTTGAAAATCATCAAATCATGCGATGAAAAATGAAATATTATGCGTCGAAAATCTGTGGATTATGCGATAAAATAATAAGAACTATAAGCCAACTATAAAGTATAAGCAGATATTAAATACATGTGTAAATATTAGTTTTTTTTGCACGTATACGCGGATTACTATGTTATTCAGTTCATAAAACAGAAAAGAAGGAGGAAGGCGTCGCCGGGCGAAAGCTTGGAGTTTGGAGTTTTTAAATAAAGTTTTTATACTCAACAATTCTACAATTGGACTAGTAGATCAAGAAACCATCAGTACATCGACCATATACAGAAAAGAACAAGTTTTTAACTTTGGTATTGATGTGCGCATATTTTGTGCACCCTCAATTTTAATTATTTTCCCTAAGATTCACTTTAATTTTAATTCTTAATAGTAAATTTCGATCAGAAAACTGTACCTGGCGTCGAACAGAGTGGGCAGTTGGCTGGATGCTGGCTTCCCCTACCCTTGAACTTCTCGATTCGTCTCTGGCAAGGATATTGATGCCTTGCTGCACGCGCTGACTACCCTGCACTTGGTGATTCTCCCACCTAGTTCGCGGATTATATCAGTCGCTGCATACCTCGAAAGTTCGTCAGTTCCTCCCCACCGACCTCTGCGACTTTAGCCCACTAGCCACCAGTGTCCCTGAAGTATCTATTCCTTTTTCTTCTCTTACCCCCCGTTTTCCCACACACCACCGTGTCAGAAAAGCAGACCCTACCCCCCGCCGCCGACACCAGGAAGCCCCCCAGGCCCATGCCCCCAGGGTGCTTATCTCCCCACAAGCCGAGGTAGTCGACACACATGGGCTGAGGACGGCCTGCCCTGCCACCAATTCATTCAAACGTAAGAATAAACTCGCTTGTTGTTCCCCCTTCCCATGCTACCCCCCCCCCCAGATTCCTCCTTACCACGGTCTTCACACCTACGACCCGCCCTTCTATTTCTTCCTCCCACGGTCTATTAACGGAGAAACTCCCCCAATTCCTCCTTTCCACGATAATTACACCAAGAAAATCCCCCCCCCCCATGTGACCTCTTCTCTACATTCAAGGAGTATTACCTTGACACCACTCTCTCCCCCTCCCCTTTTTTTATTTCTTTTTTAGAAAGGAAAAAGGTGGTATTTTGGAAAAATGTGTATTTTGAAAAATTTAGGTTTATAAATAAGAAATGGACGCATACGCACGAAATTCAAAATGTCATTGCCCAATTTTTACCCTCGCAGTTCACAAAATAAATTTAAAGAAATATGTTTACAGTTAAAATGCAATAAATTAGTATAAAATAGACTATTTTAAAATTTTTTCCATTGAAAAACATTTTTTTTGTACAAAATTCGAAATTATGCGCAATTATGTGAAACTTTAAAAATTATGCGATGAATGTAAATTATGCGTTTTTATGTGATGCCGAATCATGTTTATTTAACATAGAAACTGAATAAATTGTAAAGATTTAAGTTACCGGTTGAGGGTAGTCTTTGAGAGGTTGCAGAGTACTTTAACTGTGTTGGACTTACTTGCGAGACCTTTCTGAAGAATTTTAGAACGTAAAAAATCTTAGAATTTTTTCTATACGTTATAGTTGTATAGGTTGACTATCGGTTGAGGGTAGTTTTTAGGGGGCTATAGGTTAGTCTAAGGGTGCTGAGCTTACTCCTATGATCTTTCTGAAGAAGTCCATCACCCATTTGAAGCGGCTACTACCGTTCACTGAGCGGTAGTAGCCGTGAGCTGTAGCGCACTTCACGGCGATGCGCTGCAGTTTTCAATTTTTTAAACTACGTTCTTCCACTTCAATCCTTTAGAAAATCTGGATATATTCTTCTAGGGTTTTTAAGGTAGTTTTATCCACAAAATGGTGAGTCTGTCTCAAGGACATCACATAAAAAAAATTCAAAAAAAATTTTAAAAGTTTTTTTTGAAGTTTTTTTTACAAATCATTTCATAATTATTTTTCAAATAAGGTACTATTGAAACCCATAATATGTATTCTTTTCATAAAAATAGGTCGAAAATTTTGAGATTAATAGATATTGTATGGGCACATATGAGGAATATTTGATTTAAAAAATCACGATTGCCCTCCAAGTATACGATATCTTTTTTATTAGGAAATTATTTTACCCACTATTTTCCACATTTTTTGTAGAGTGAGATTCGCCAAACAATTGTTTATATTTATATTTGTTTATATTTTCTTACTAAAAAAATATATCTAAAAATACATCTATCACCAGTTGTGAGTCTTTAGTACTTCTATAATATATTTTAATTTCATGTAATTCAATAAAACCATTCTTTTATGAACAAATCAAAGCTGATCTTGAGAAAAATTCAATGATACTTAGAAAGTCACCTATAAAAACAATTTCAGCAAAATCGATGTAAAGGCGCATTACCTATGCTTATCCGACTGCGGCCTTTAATTTTTATAATTTAAACAAGATTTTATTTAATGATAGTATTATGTACTTGTACTTGGTCGTTTTTTATATTTCACAAATTTAATTACGTTTAAATACTATGAAAAATTAATATTCAGTTAATAAGTACTGACTTGACGGTGTTTTTTCCCACGAAGTATTTTTGGTGAGATTAATCATTAATAGTAAGCATAATATTAACTTTTATTTTGTATTTAAATAAATATTTTGCAGGTCATAACGATTCACGATCTTTCTTCAATTTATCGAGTTCCTCTTCTAATGGAAAGTCAAGGTGTCATACCTTTTTTAAGTGACAGGTTGCAGTTGAACGTGGAAATTCCAAATCCGCGGAATTTCATGCGCAAATGGCGTGATCTCGCTGAACGCATTGAACATCTGAGGAAGGAAGTGGTCATTGCTTTAGTCGGAAAATACACAAAACTTGAAGATTCATACGCTTCTGTAACAAAAGCATTGCAACATGCTTCTGTTCAAGTGGGATGCAAGTTAAAGTTGAAGGTAAATATAATAAATTGTATTGCGAATGAGGAAAGTTCAACTTTTCGAACATTCCTTGTATTCTAACACTGATCTTTTTCTGTTTAGTACATTGAAGCCTGCAGTTTAGAAAAAGCTAAATTACAATCAGATCCTGTAATCTACTATGAAGCCTGGCAACAGTTGTGCAAAAGCGAGTAAGTCTTCCATCAAAATCATGTCTATTTGTAATATTTGATATATCTCATTAAATTGCAGAAGATTACACATTGTCGCTTATTGTTAGGTATTTTCTTCTTTCAGAAGTTACACTCTAATTGTTTAAACACTAATCATTTGTTTAAATTATTTTTTTAGCAAGTTATGGACAGTTATTTTTGTCTCGCGGACTTAATAAAGCAGTTAAATTGTGTTAAGAAGAAGGGTAATAATTTTTGTTTCAGGTACACGGAAAAAAACAATGTAACCTAACGATACCACAGGTTCCATATATTACTGACATGAAATAAATAAAACACAGTATTTTATTTCTATATGAAGACTTCATAGGTCGGTTAAGGTAGTACGTTCGCGAATCAACATTTCAGTAAAATTTTTTCAAATGTTTACTGAATAAAAAGTACAATAATATATAACTGTTCCTGAAATTTGAAAAAGATAGACCGTTTCCCACAAAAGATAATATATGTAGGCATCAAAGTTGGCAAGTTTTGTATGCATAACTTATGCAAAACTCGTGTTCACACTACTCTTTTAATTCTAACGACTTAACGGTTTGGCAGATCTTGATAAAAAAAAAAAAAAACTAGCAGACAACAGAGGGTTATTGATTACTCTTTTAATTTTAACGACTTAACGGTTTGGCAGATCTTGATAAAAAAAAAAAAAAAAAAAACTAGCAGACAACAGAGGGTTATTTATTCCATTTGATAAAAAAATAACCGCAATTATGGACCTTTTCGTTTCGTAAATATAACCATGAAAAGTATTACATTTTATTAAAGTTCGACGCGTGTATGAGCAGTGTTTAGTATGACTGAAAAATTGACGAAAAGTTCATGACTAACGTCTGAGAATCAGTCATGATAATTCAAATTTCCCTTCCATATATTAGCTACATTCAGATAGGAAGACAGAGAAATAGTTTCCATAAAATATGAATTTAGCGCCATGTCAATGTGTTGATTTTTATTATTCGTTGTGAAGGCAATTTCGCGTATTCGATGCTGCCCTCACATTCTGTTTTGCTAGTTTAAGCCAAAAATTCGCTATGCTATCGAATTGTTTTCTGTGCAGTTTCTTCTACATAAAGTCCACAAGAAAAAAATTACTGTCCATAACTTACTGAAAAAAACAGTTTAAACACATGATTATTGTTTAAATAATTGGAGTATAAGTCCTGAAAGAAGAATATACTTCATAATAAGCGACATTGTATAAAATATTAAAAAAAACTAGAATTTTCTTCACCTTTCCCATGAAAAGTTAAAATTGAATGATTAGTAATTGTTTAAACAATTGCAAAATGTCTAAAACAAAAAATATTACTCCCAGTACTCATTAAGTGTGTCAATAATTTTAAAAAATACTAACTTTTCATGATTTTTTGCGAAAAATTTAAACAATTGAAAATTGTTTAAACAATCGTGAAGTGTATTAACCCAAAAATATTACTCCTAATACTCATTTAATGTGTCATTTATTCCAGAAAACTATAACTTTTCAAAATTGTTTTCGAAACAATGTAAACAAGTGGAAATTGTTTAAACAATAGTAAGATTTCTTTAACAAAAAGTATCATTCTTAGGATTCACTTTCTGTGTTATTAGTCCCAAAAAATATTAACTTAAAATGATTTATAGGGAAAATAAAATTTTAAAACAAACAACCATTGTTTAAACAATTTAATATTAGTTAGAGAATACTTTAAATTTTGTCACTTATAGAATAAAAATAATTCGTTTTAAAAAAATTCTAAAATTTGCACGTTTAGTATGAATTTTACATAAAACTGCTATATTCCATTTTTTCGAGCATTTTCTGGGCACAATACACTAGTCCAATAGAATTAAGGGCCTGAAACAACATGGGGGGTTGACTCTGTGCAAAATTACAACTACAAATATGAATTCTTTGGTCTAATTTTTTTACCACATAATCTAGAGGAAATTATCTTTCGCCGAGCAGAGGCCTTTTCTGGCAAAATTTGGTTGTTTATTTTTAAAAAAACGTTCAAAGTTCGTGCGCCAGGCATGCGGCAATCCGCTGGCACCACAGCAGCACGTTCAAGTAAGG
>JBAGKK010334912.1:0-19385 GCA_037177015.1 Euceroptres primus
AGCTCCGAGTTCAGCTTTCCTCGTCCCCTCGCCCAAATTTGAATGTGTTAGTATGTATAAACTACTTCCTGGAAGACGCATTTCGCGCGGCACAGAACCGCGCGTTCAGTGTATTTTTGTATTTTAATTGGAATACATTTGAGAATATTGTGTATTTTATCTGAAATATTTACTAATTTGTATTTTAGATGAAATACATTCTCAATTAATTAATATTTAATTAATATATATAATTAATATTAAACCTATGCGTACTATCTAAAAAGCCTTAAGTCCATGCAGTGGAGCTTCACAGAGCCGTGAATTCTTTGGAATTCTTGAGAATGAATTCTTTAGAACTCACCATAAATTCACTGGAATTCATTGGAATTCACCACCAGAGATTCTTTGGTATTCTTCCGAATTTTCCAGGGAATCTTTAGAATTCTTCGGAATTCACCGAGGATTCTTTGGAAGTCTTCCTAATTCACCAGAACCTCTTCGAAGTTTACCAATGATTCTTTAAAATTCTTCAGAATTCTTTAGAATTTTTCAGAATTTATAATCCATTCTTTAGAATTCACAATGAACTCTTCGGCATTCACCAATGAATTTATTGGAAATCTTTGGAATTCACCAGGAATTCTTTGTAATTCTTTCGAATTTATCAGGGATTCTTTGAAATTTTTCAGAATTCTTTAGAATTCTTCAGAATTTGTCATGAATTCTTTGGAATTCACATTGAACTCTTCAGTATTTACCATGAATTTATTGGAATTCTTTGGAATTCACCAGGGATTCTTTGGAATTTGTCGTAATTCACCAGGAAATCTTTGGAATTCTTTAAAATCAAGTACCTACATTTCTCACGTACCTATAAATATGGTGTTCTTAATTAATTATTAAGTCGATGAAACCGCAAATTGATATGCAAACTGTTTTAATTAATGATTAAATTTTTAATTATTTAATTATGTTTCGAAGCAGTAGCGCAATTCGATTACCAACTGTTTTAATTAATGATAAAATTTTTAATTATTTAATTATGTTTCGAAGCAGTAGAAGGATATTGTTGAAAAAGGGTAATTACAAGTTTGTAATAATTTATAATTCTTTAAGTGTAATTAGAGAAAGGTAGTAGATAAGGGTTTGAGGAAAAGGTGGTATGTCCATTTATAATAACAGCCGTTGCCGCGCCCGGCAGATAATGCATAAGACACGTTAAAGCTCCCCTGCTCAATTGGTTATGAGCTCACCGAGAGGTGGACGTCTCAATTTTCTACTCGGCTTAATGACCGATCGTTAAAACCCGGCTCCACTTCTTGAACCGGCTCCAGTACCAGGGCTCGTCCCGCGGAGTCCAACCCACACCTGCATCCTTTTGCCAAGCATCGTACTAACGTAATCACTGCTGTCTCTCGTAATGACGTTTATAAACCTCGTCTCGAGTTTTGCTGCTGTAACTACTCACCAATGGCATCAAGACACTATACTCAAAATACCTGTATTCCTGATGTCTTAATTACACTTTCTGCAATTATGTTGCATTTTCAACTAATAGCTCATTTCTACATTTCCCATTACTTTTATTATCTGTGGACGAGTAGAACGACGAAATTTGTAAACGAAATTATTATTAGTAAGGTGCGAGGGATTAACCACTAGCAATTTTGATGTACACCTGAGTTTAAGAATTCAAAGAATTCAACAAATGTGACGTGGAACGAAGAAACCAGCCTTACGACCGTAAAATCGATTTTCAGGTTTTTATTGATTCTGAATAATGAATATTTCCCTTGTCGAATAAAAAATCCCCATTGCTCCACGATCAAAATTGAATTTTCTGAATCTCAAAAGTTGTATGAGGGCACCTTTGTCTTTCTTCGTCTTCCTTTCACTTTGATCCGTTTTTTTTCGTAAACTCATTTTCGATCGTGAGGCTGGTTTCTTCGTTCCGCGTCACAAATTCAAAAGAATTCAAAGAATGCATGGTGAATTCAAAAGAATTCGAAGAATATAAGATAAATTCAAAAATTCAAAGAATACAAGGTAAATTTAAAATAATTCAAAAGAATTCAAAGAATGAATTCAAAAGGATTAAAAATAAGAATACAAGGTTAATTAAAAAAAAATTCAAACGAATTCAAAAAGTACATGGTGAATTCAGAAGAATCCGAAGAACACAAGATAAATTCAAAAGAATTCAAAATAAGAATTCAAAAAAATGAATTTACAAAATAATTCAAAAAATACAAAATGAATTTGAAAGAATTCAAAGAATACAAGGTGAATTCAAAAGAATTCAAAGAATACAAGATGAATTCAAAAGAATTCAAAATAAAAATACAAAAAATAAATTCAAAAAATAATAATTCAAAAAATACAAAATGAATTCAAAAGAATTCAAAGAATACAAGGTAAATTTTAAAAAATTCAAAGAATGAATTCAAAAGAATTCAAAATAAAAATACAAGGTGAATAAAAAAGAAATAATTTCTAAAGAGTGCAAAGAATACAAAATAAATTCAAAAGAATTCAAAGAATTCAAAAAATACAATGTGAATTCAAAAGAATTCAGGAATAAGTTTACACATGAATTCAGTAGTGGGTTAACCCCTGGGTAAGGTGTAGATTCTGAAGATGTCCCAATTCCTGATCATGTCCTAATTTCTGATCACTTTGACCTTTTACAGGTTGTATTCGAAAAATCAATTGAAATTCGGGATAAGTAATTTATTATGAATATTGAACAACTTATTCTTTATCGATTTTGTTTAAAACAAAAGCCACTAAAGTTACGTTAATATCGAGAAACATTTTTGAAAGGTTAGTCGGTGAATTCAAAGGCTGTTCACAAGATTTTCTTAAGAGTACGCTCAGAAAAATAATTAGTTGAATCAGCCAAATTTTAATTGGCTTAACCATAGAATTTGGTTATTATACGGAAAACCAAAAAAAAAATGTTGTATGTTCAACCAAATATTTGGACCAATAAACAAAATTTTTGGTTGACTCAACAAAAATTTGGTTCTCTTAACCATCATTTTTGTTTAAATTAACTATACGATTCGGCTTAATCAACAAATTTTTTTTATAATTTATTTATCGCTTTTTTGGGTAAAATCTCAGTATACGAAAGGAAATAATGTTAATAATGAAATAATGTTTGTGTATTGAAAAAAACATAGTTTTTTAGGCCATTTTTGTAAAAAATTATTGATGATCAATTGTGGTACAGTCTATATAAGAGTGTATCATATCAGTCTCAATAAAAACTGTAATCCTAAGAATATTATGGATATTATATTTTATTAGAATATATATTTATTAGAATATTATGAATATTATATTTTAGGCCATTTTTGTAAAAAATTATTGATGATCAATTGTGGTACAGTCTATATAAGAGTGTGTCCCAATTTTTACTCAGTCTCAATAAAAACTGTAATCCTAAGAATATTATGTCTTTCGAATAACATTTCTCAATAACGAATCTTTTTTGAGGTTTTTACCAACTGACATTATTAATTTCTTATATGGCGCATTATTTCTCAAGTGCACCCACCCCAAAAAATGAATTTCTCTGATCGGGCTCAAATTTACAAAAAGTTTAGTCCTATTAGATGGCACTTCAAAAGAAAAAAAAAAGGATTGATCAGTTTGTTCAAAAACTCGCCGAGGTAGAGGGGGTGAAATTTTTGTACTTTACGCAAGGAGCCTCTACTTCGGATATGAATATTTTTTTATATAAAAATTTTAACATAAAAAATTTTAACCCAAATGTTTTCGAAAGATTATTTCCCAACCTTTCGAATGAAATAAGAAAATTTTTTAAATTGAAAATTTAGCCATCATTTTTGAAAATCAAATATTGTTTTGATTTTTTTTTAAGTTCGACCTTTTTTTATTTTTTTTAAACTAAAAATAAAGCTTGAGATGCTTACTTTCAGATCCTTGAATAGCAAAATGTCGTTTTTTTTTTGAAAATTGAATTTTAAAAAACCTGGTAAATTAAAAAAAATTTTCTTTTTCCCCAAAAAAATTCAGAAAATTTTTTGCATGTACAGGTTTTGATAAGAAACAAAGTTGTAAAAACGGAAATTAAAAAAAATTTTTGTTTATTTTAGAAGTTTTTTGAAAATTTTCAAAATGAAATTTTTGAATTTGGTTAATTGCGCATTTTTAATGTGCAAATTACATGTAATGTACATAATATAATAAGTACAAATTTTATTTGTACATTAAAAATGCGCAATTAATGAAATTAAAAAAATTTCATTTTTGAAAATTTTCAATAAATTCTTAAGTCAACAAATTTTGTTTTTGAATTTCCTTTTTTAGTATATTGTTTCTTATCAAAAACTGTACATGTAAAAAATTTTCCGAATTTTTTTGGCGCATAGGAAAATTTTTTTGAATTAACCAGGTTACTTAAAATTCAATTTTTCAAAGACAACAGAAAACGACATTTTGCTATTTAAGGATCTGAAAGTAAGCATTTCAAGCTTTATTTTTGGTTTAAAAAAAAGAAAAAAAGGGTCAAACTTAAAAAAATCCAAAATATCTTTTATTTTCGTAAATGATGACTAAATTTTGAATTTTTATTCGAAAGATTGGTAAAAATCTATTGAAATCATGTGGGTCAAAATTTTTTATAAACCATACATAAAAAGATATAGAGGCTCTTTGTGCAAAGTACAAAAATTTCGCTTCCTCTACCTCGTCGAGTTTTTTGTCAAACTGATCAATTTTTTTTTTTTGAAGTGCCATCTAATAGGACTAAACTTTTTGTAAATTTGAGCCCGATCGGAAAAATTCATTTTGTGGGCTGGGTGCACTTAAAAAATAATGTCCCACATATTTATTGCATTTATCAATAAACTGACATGACCAGGAATTGGGACATGGTAATTTTGAGCTAATCATGAATTGGGGCAAAAGCAATTCAGCAAACAAATGCTTTTAATTAATAAATAAATGAGTTTATATATTCTTATTTTTTTAAAAATAACCAAATAATATGATGAAATCAAAATTTTGAGTATTAAACTTTATATGAAATTTACGTACCTATTAAGAAGAATATAACATGATTCTTTAAATGATCAGCTATACTTTCGAACTCAAAAAGTTTCAACCAAAAAGTGCCTCTAATACTGTTTGTCTGATAAAAATTGGAATATTCTACTGATTAGATATTCTAGTTTTTCTCTTTTAATATTTCAGTAGAGAAATTTTTGTTTTATATATGATAGGACTTTATTTAATTATTACTTTACTTGATGTCTGACCAAAAACGATTTATATTACTGATTTTTAATTAATTCCATCCATTTTAATCCCATTTGTACTACTGAATACCTGACTAAAAATTGACTAAACTACTTATTTTATACATTCACTTTTCATGTGTAATTAATTAATTAATATAATCAGTTAGACCGTCAAGAAAATACATGTAAAAAAACTAAAAAAGATTTTTAATTTGATCCTGCCTTGAAGTTATCCAAACTGAAAAAAACCCTTTACTTAATTATTGATACTGTTTAGTATTACGCAAATTTCCGTTCTTTCTAGCACAGAACATAACATGGGCCGAGACTAGTGTTACGGAATTTTCCGTAACACTAACCTACGCCCCCTTTGTGTTGTATGCTAGTTATGTGGAAATTTCCGTAACGATATACTCGGCCTTAATTATTAATTAACTTGTTGCCTGACTAAAATTGGTTTATATTACTGATTTTTAATTAATTTTATATTTATTTGTATTTTTGTTTCAATACTGCATAGGAATAATATCTGCTTTTATATAGGACTTTATTTAATTTGTCGTGTCTTGTTGCCTGACTAAAAACGGTATATACTACTGATTTTTAATTAATTTTGTTTATTTATATTTCTGTTTCAATCTGGATGCATTGGAATAATTTCTGCTTTTAGATAGGAATTTATTTAAATATTACTTGAATTGTTGGCCGACTAAACACGGCGTTTACTACTGATTTTAAATTAATTATATATTTATTTATAGCTACTACATTTTTCCAATCTCCAAGTTATTTCGGAATCATTTTTGTTCTTTAGAAGCTCTCTTTAGTTTATAGGACTCTCTGACCAAAAAATGATTACCTATAGGTATTATCATTGATTCCTTCGATTCATATTTTATATTTTTGAGATATTTTAGTTTTTCTGTTTTAATATTGCATTGGATTAATTTTTGTTGTCATTTGTGATAGGACTTTATTTAATCATTACTTGACCAGTTGCCTGACTAAAACGGTTTATACTACTGATTTTTAATTAATTTTATATTTATTTTGCATTTTGTTTCAATATTGCATAGGAATAATGTCTGCTTTTATATAGGACTTTATTTAATTAGTTTTGATTTGCTGTTTGGCTAAAAACGGTTTGTACTACTGATTTTTATTTAATTTTATGTTTATTTATATTTCTGTTTAAATCTTGATGCAGTGGAATAATTTCTGCTTTTAGATAGAACTTTTTTAAATTATTACTTGAATTGTTGGCTGACTAAACACGGCGTTTACTACTGATTTTAAATTAATTGTATATTTATTTATATTTACTACATATTTTTCGGCCTCGATAATGTTTCGAAATCCTTTTTGTTCTTTTTTTTAGAAATTCCTTTTAGGGGAATTTATTGCCTGGCCAAAAGTTGGCTAAACTACTTATTTAATTTAATACATCAATTCCTTCCAATTGCCATGAACTTTTTTGTCCTCTTGCAAATTAAATAATTTCTTAAATTACAAAAATTCAATTATAAAATTATATGTACCAAATAAAATTAGTGAATCCTTTGATGAATCCTAAATCCTTTAATCATTTCCATTGAAGAAATAAAATGACTTTTTTGTTTAAATCGTAAAAAAGTAAAGAAGTAAAAAAAAACTAAAAAAGGAGAAGCAAAAATCTAAAAAACTATGTTTAGATAAATAATTATGACAAGAACTATTTTTTTAAAAGTAAAATTTGGTTTCTCTTCCAAAATTCGTTACAATATTTTTATATCGTTTTCCAAATTTTGCTTCCTAACATATTTTAATCTGGAGAAAGTAATTTTTAAATCACATTTTCTAGTAAAAATGATAATTATCTGTTTTCATATTTTTAGTTATCAGTAATTGCAGAATTGCAGTTGTTATAATTACAACAGTGCTAGGCAGTATGTTCGAAATTATGTACGTTCAACACCAGTTGCGCTCTCTGTTACCAGTTTATTAAACTCAACAAAACTTGAGTAACTCTGTTGATAGATATGAAAATTTGAGACATCCTTGCTTTTTCACTAATAATAACATTTAATTAATAAAATTAATCTGATTCTTTCTTAACATCACATCTACCTACCAATTATCTAATTTCTCCTATTTTTTCCTTATCATCACTATAATATTCCGTTAAAAAAATTTTAAAACTGGAATTAATCTTTAATTAAACATTATAACAGCATAAAGAAAAACAAAATACAGATTATAGAGTTCCATTTTTATTTTTAATGCACATTACCTAAGAACTAAATCTTTTGCAATGATATAAATAATTATAAAATCCCGAAATTATACATATTTCTATTTTCAACTGACAGTATATGTTCAATTGGATTTCTGATTTTTCATACGTAAGTTATTAAAGAGTTTATAATTGATTTATTCTTACACAATAATAAAAAATTCCAAAGCGATACTTTGCCTGTTTAAATTATTTTTTAAAGCTATCTTTCATTTTTTTCTTGCAGGATTATTCCCAATGAAAATTATAATCTTTTTTTACGTATTTGTGCCCATATCTTTGACCACGACATTTTTTTCGAAAATATTGCCGGACTCCAAAATAAAGTGATATTGCTGGAATGTAGAAGTCTGAATAATTGCTGGAGCACTTTGAGTGCATGAAGTTTCTGGTCCCACGAAAAGTTCATCATGATTTGATTTTGAAAGATCCTCTTCCATTTCCACAAATTTATTACAATGTTTCGCACGAAGTTTCGATATCAACTTAGCATCACCCGATTGGTCGACAGCTCGACAAGTTTCCATATTCGAAGACTTACGTGTCTCGATTTTGTCCCTAGACGGTCTGAAACAGACGTAATCTCTGCAAGAAATCATTGTTTCCTAGAACTAATTCTTTAATTTTCTGTAAATAACGCTTTGCTCCCTATTTTAATTGCAAATGTTGCTCTCGTTTATTCATTAAATTAACCATTAGTGTTAGAAAACTATTTTAATGCAAAGAAACATATACTACTCTAGAAAAAAAATCATTAAATTAAAAAGAAAGGAACTAACAAATAAAAAAAAATTAGATAAATAAATAATTAATTAAATAAATTTTTATATTTTCTTACGTATTTAAAATTGTGCCTAAATTCTGTTGACGACGAGATCTGCGATTACGTTCAATTAATTTTTCTATGGTTTTGGCATCGAATTTGATAGTCTTTGACTTTTGTGATTCGCTTTTAAGTTTCTCGACAGTTTGTAGAAGATATTGAATATGCAATTTCAGGGTCGCATTTTCGTGTACCAGACGACAATTTCTCTTCACAATCTATAAGATGAGATTTTTTATTTATATTTTCAAAATATAACTATGCACTCTAGCAAAATTTATGCAAATAATTTTTTTGCTGATTAAACTAACCACCTTACTCCAAATTATGTAAAAATCTAGTAAAGTGAAACAAAAAAGATAAATTTTTATAATTATTGAAATCCGTTTATTAATTGAAATTTGGTATTTTTAAATATAGTAAATTATTCGCCAAGTTTAAACGCAAATTTTAGCGAGAGCTTAGTTTAAATTGCGAAGCCGAGGCATTTAATCGCTCGAGCCAAAATTTTCGTTTGGACATGGCAAATACAGTGCTTTTCGTCATGAGATCGAGAAAAAGCCAAATGAAAATGCCGAGATGACGAAAAATATATTTTTGCTCTTAGGAATGAATATTATAGAATAGGTATTATTTATTCTTTTTGTGGGTAAAAATTGAGAAAATTCAATTTGAGTTTAATCAATTTTCTTATTAAATGTATGTCCCTTATTACATATCACCTGCAGATATTTTGCTTTGCACAAAGGCAATGGATCTTGAAATTTCGTAGATACTATTATATTAAGCTCTTCTCTCGCTTCGTCCAATTTTTCCATCATCTCAGCCATCACTTGTAAGTGCTCATTCGTGAGTTGATCTAATTTTTCTCGAACAGAGTCTTTTGCCATTTTCATTTTCAAAAATTTAATACAGAGATTATAAGTAGTTTGATCCTTTTCAATCAATTCGTCTTTTAACTTTCTGTTATTTTCTTGCAAAGCAGCTTGTATTCTTGCAAATTCATGTCGATGAAACTTCGAGGTACTTTCAGAGCATTTTTCTTTGTAATTTTGCATTGCCTCGTAAAAGTGTTCCTTTTCCTTTTGATAAAAGAATCTCTCATCATCCAGCTGTTCTAGAGAAAAATACTTTTGATCAGAATAAATATCTTTGTGACCTTAAAGGGTGTAAAAAAATTTTTCAAATTTTTTTTTTTGAAAATCAGATATTTTTCAAAATAATGAAGATTTTTCAAAATAATGAAGACAAACTTTTCGTTTTGATGCTTATGAATGCTTTCTTAGGTTTTCCAAATACGCAAAGGAATTTAAAAAAATTCAAAAATTAACAAAATGGCGGTCAATGTTCGGAAATTTAAAAATTTGGGCTTTTTCGAAAATTTTTTGATTTTCAGAAAAACGGCCGCCATTTCGTTAAGTTTTGAGATTTTTCAAATTCCTTTGCAAATTTGGAAAACCTAAGAGAACATTCACAAGGATTCACAACATTCACTCACAAGGATCTTTAATTTCTTTAATTATATCAAATTTAATTAATATCTTTCTTTAGAAAATTACAGTTTTGGAAAACTCTACTTTTCAATTTTTGCAACTAAAAAAAAAATTTTTTAAATTAATTTCTGTTTCGAAAACCTTCTCTGAGATGCATTTATGCTTGTCAAATTTTCTCAGAACTTTTTGATTAAAATTGTAAAAATTATTTTTAAAAACTGTCGGTAACCTTATGGCGAAGTGGCCACTATAAAGGGATAAAAATGAGATTTCGAAGAAATCCTTTTAACACTACGTGCATTTGATTTTTTAAGAACTTTTTATGCAAAAAGCCCATTTTCGACAAAAGATTGGTTATCTAGTTTTGTATTGCCACCCTTCAATTATCTTCATTGCATTGAAAAATTTAAAAAAAAGTTTGAAAAATTTGTTAGCACCCATTTTAAAACATTTTTTAGGTAACAAAGAACGCATTTACGAAGTTTCATGCTTTCTTTATAATTTGAGCCTAATTTAGCTTTACCGCTCTACTATTATTTAGAAAACCTTAATTGATTTTACCCTTTTTCCAAAAAATCGAAATTTGTTATTTTTGCAAAACTTGTTTGTTGTAAGTTTGCTGGTATTTTTTATATTAAAATATAAAGTTTTTAAAATTTTGAAAATTTAAACTGTCAAAAAATAAGCCTCCAAAATGAAAGCGTTTGAATCACATTTTAAACACTTTATTTTTTACGATTACACATCACGTGTAATCGTGTTTCAAATGCCACCAGAGAAGTACTTATACAAAAGGCTGTAAGTTCTTAGAAAAGGGCGCTATTTATTTAATTAATTAGAAGAAAATGCCACAAACTAAAATATATATAATAATAAAACATTAAACTAATTTGAATTTTCCCTAAACTCAATGAAAAATTAAAGATTTCTTAATTATCTTTAAGTCAATAACGTTCATCTTTAAGTCAATAACCAGGGATTTTTTACTTTTAAGCTTAAACAATTTGTTTTAAATACAAAAATATTTTAATCCATTTTTCAATAGGTTGAATATCTCTTCTGAGAAACATTACAAAGTAGAAAAAATATTTAATGTAATAAAACCCATAAATGTTAAAATTAATAGAAATTTTTAAACAAATTGTCTAAAAAATAAATTAGAAATAACGAATAATTATTATAGAATATATTAACATCAAAATTACGTTTTATGTTCCTATTGCTTCTCTGCTGTTTCTTCAGTTCTTGTGATAATCTTTCATTATCACGACGCAATCTCTCCATGTGAGAATCTTTTTTTTGAATAGTATTTTCCAACTCCAAAACGGTTTGCTTCAGTTCTGCCAACTTTGAAAATAAAATTTGCTTGAATCTTCTGTTTCATATTTACTGATGTATTTCTTCATTATTTGAAGTTAAACTCATAAATTAAAAAATATATTATAATATTCGTTAATTACTTTCAGCTTAAACATATTGATTAAGGTTCTTTTATTGCAACCGATTGTCCTAAAAAGATGAAAAATAAATTCAGGTATAATTAAAAATGTTTGAAAGATTAATTATACCTGCAGATTTGAAATTCTTAATTCTTCCGTTGATTGGCATTTTGAAGAAGTATTTTTAATTAAGTCTGTATTATTTAATGGGATTTCCTGCATATCATTAAATTCAGAATTGATAGTTGATGACCTACTAAAAATCTCTTCAGGAGACTTTGAAAATCTAAAGCACCACCCTTTTTATTTTTACTATATATAAATATAAATAAATATACACAAGCTGGACACGTAACGGCATACATACATTAAATCACATGCAAATGTAAGGAGTGAAAACATTTTGTAGGCGCAAAAACCCCTGAACATGGGCTTTTTCCGTGCATCGTTGTAAGTCGGGTAGCATTTTTCCTTTATGTGTGTAAGCCATTGCGTGTCCACCCTGTATATATAATTCTCTTCAGGAGACTGAAAATCTAAAGCACCAACACTTCTTTTTATTATTACAATATATAAATCTTGCCTTCAAAATTTGTTCTCATTTTTATAAATATTTCTGAGAAATGTGAAATAAGAGCGTTTTTAAAAAAACAGTAATAAATATTTCAAAACATTCATGATTCCTAAAATCGTTTTTATTTTATTAAAGAAAAAAGATACAATTTCAGCTTAAATAGGTACTCACCTTGATTTAGAGCCAAAATTTAAATATATAAATGATTCCCAAATTTTTAAAACAAGCTTATAAAATAGTTATGAATTGCTTTTTTTGGTCCTGAATTTTCATGTTTCCGATAAAAAGCCTTTGGAAAAGGTCTTCAATGTTTTGTACGTAATATTTTTAACCAGTTCACAATGTGACAATTTTCTTTCACGTGTCGCTAGGACTGAAAGCATGTTTTTTTTTTTGTAATTGTCAGATGATTACTGTGGGGTTAATGATAAAAAAGATAAAAGACTGTCAAAATTCAAAATAACCTCATTTAAAAATTAAAAAAGATTATCTGATTTTATTTAACGTATTTTTTAAGTGTCTGAATATTTAAATATTTGTATAAGGGGAACTTATTACCCTTTAGAATTCTTACATTAATTGATTTCTAAGAATAAAAATATTTTTTTCTAAATTAAAAAAATTGGTTGAAATAAAATGGAGCAATGTTCTTTACAATTTTTTGAACCAGAAGCCATTCTGATTATTTATAGATTAAGGAATTATGCCAAATAAAATGCTTTTATAAATTTAATTCAGACAAAAATCGTAGGTTTCGTTTGATGTTTTATATCATCCTCGATGAGAAATTCCCTCAAGTTGAAGAGGAAGGTCGATTAAAATTTATGTGAAATTTATTGCATCGTTTATGTACAAAATTGGCGTACAGACTACAATCAATCGCAAGGTCACGCTTCAATTGAATTTCAAATGTGCATGATTTATATGATTTGCTGTACCTGCAACCCCCCCTTTTTTTATTATTTCTCATCAAAATGGAATGAATGTCGAGATGAACTTGTTTTTAAATCTACGTAGATTTTTGGTAACACCATCAAAAGACACACTATTTGTTATCTTTGCCTCCTCCCTCTTCTTTCACTCACATGGAGAAATATTTTTTCAAAAAACCTACACTGACTCAAACTGAAATTTCTCACACAGAATACTTTTATCTCGTACCATCATCAATGACTTATGAATTAATATCCCTCATATTAAGTGGCTATTGTAATATATTTCCGTTTCACTGGAAGTATCGACATAAAGACGATATTGTAGAAGACTGAATTAGAACAATATTCAGTAAAAATATAAAATATACGTGTGCGGTTGAATGTGTATTCCACAATCTTCACAAATTGTATATTTAATTGTAAGTGTTAAAATGATTAAACAATTTTTTAAAACCCAGTGATTAAATTCTCATGATTAAAGACTTCTGAGAAAACGAAACTTCTCAAATTAAATAGCAATTTAAATCTTTAAACTAAACAATCTACCTACAAATAAAAAAAAAACTGGGTCTGTTTTGCTAATTTCAAGTCGGTAGTATTACTGTATTAAATACTGAAAGAGTACAGAAACTTTGTCCAAACTTAGTTTAATTACAGTTAAGTACATCACACGTATATGTCTGGCTCAATCATAAGTTGCCGATTTTACAATGTTCGAATGTCTGTATTAACAGCCACCACTGTCGCTTGGAGAAACTTTGCGTTTACAATAACACTCGAGAGCAGGCTTTAAAAAACTTTCTGTCGGAGGTTTCCAGAATTGCGATGTCTTTTATGTTAAGAATCTTGTGCCAAATATTTTTAATATTTGTAAAATTGACACTCGGGATGATAAAAATCTATAGCATGGTATAATAACCAAAATTGATCTGCATGCAACATCTGCATGAGGTATTGATGAAATGATACTAAATTCGCTGAATCGCAGATGATAGTTTATGAACTTATTGTTAAAAGCCTAACCTATGAGTGTTTTTTGTTTTGTGTAGTTTTAAGGCGCAAGTTTATTTTTTCTTGTTCTTGCTAGCCTGACTTTTGTTTTTAGCCGCAGATGTCATTTTGGCGTTCTTCTTCTTAGGTTCATCGTCTTCGTCATCTTCCTCTGGGTCCTATAGCGCAAATAAAAAGTGATAGTTGAATAATACCTTTTTAAAATCTTCTAAATCTTTTTAAAAATTCTCAGAACTAAATAAAAACAGGGTTGCTACAACTCCCAATTTCAAAATTCCCTGACCAATTTTTCATTTTCCCTGATCGTTACAAATCTATCATACAGGAATCACAGTGATAGAGAAAATAGAGGATTTTTTTCAAAAAAGGGGGAAGTTTTTTTCTATTGTAAATATGAAGGAAGTTGCAATTTTCCAGAATCTTCAAAAATCTTAGTTTACTTTCCAGAATCTAATAAAACACTCAAATTTCCATACTTTCAGAATCTTTGAAATACTCAATTTTCTAAAATTCAGACTTCTGGACTTTTCAACAGACTTTTAAAACCTTCTAGAATATTTTTAATTTACCTAACTTGCAGATTCTTTAAATCTTTTGAAATCCCAAAAAATTCTCTACAATATAGATTTTGGAGTGTTTTAGAATCTCCTAGAGACTTTCTGATGCTTCCAAAACCTTCCATAAAGTTCTAAAATTTTCTAGTCTCTTCCACACTTTTTTTTAAGACTCAAAAAGTCTACAGAAATTCTGGAAATTTTCACTCAGTTCAGAATAATGTGCTCAAAGTCCTGAACGTTCAAATGAAAGATTTTTTTTTTATTTCACTTTAAATTTGTTAATGTATAAATTAATGTAATTTTTATATTAATAAAGAGAAATATGAGCTTCTTTTACAATACAAAAAGCTCATATTTCTCTTTATTAATATAAAAATTAATGTAATGATAAAGAAACTCATGATATTTCTCTTTGTTTTGTGGATTAAACGTTCTAAATTTCAGGTGCATTCCAGAATATTCTTGAGGATTTAGAAGATCATAGAAGAGTTCAGAAGATTCTGGAAGAGTCTAGCATACTTTGTAGAATATTAAAGAATATTGGAATATTATTTAATAAGATAGGAGAGAAGATAATAGAACCGAGAAGATTCTAGAACAGTTTCAAATATTAAATCCATTTGAACGTTCAAAATTTCAGGTACATTTCGAATATTCTTGAGGATTTAGAAGATCATGGAAGAGTTCAGAAGAGTCGAGCATACTTTGTAGATTATTAAAGAACTTTGGAATATTTTATAAGATAGGAGAGAAGATAGAATCGAGAAGATTCTTGAACAGTTTTAAATATTTTGAAGCATTTTTAAGGATATTAAATCCAATTGAAACATTCCGAACTTTGAATATAAAAAGGGAAAAAGGAATGAAATTCTAAAAAAATTGATTTTAGGAGATTTGGAGAATAGGGTAATACGGGACTGTGATCCCTGATAATATCATAAGTGTTAAATTATATCTATTGAGGTATAATTATAATTTGTCGAATCAAAAAACAATCTCTGGACGGTTTTCCTCGACCATTTTTAAATTCCCTGACTTGTAGCAACCCTGTCACA
The DNA here is from genome assembly GCA_037177015.1 of Euceroptres primus. Taxonomy (NCBI): domain Eukaryota; kingdom Metazoa; phylum Arthropoda; class Insecta; order Hymenoptera; family Figitidae; genus Euceroptres; species Euceroptres primus. Next base: position 15,412 of record JBAGKK010334912.1, read on the forward strand.
ACACCACAATACTGATGATACTGAATTTCGTGCCGCAACAATTCTTTAGTTTTTGATGACTTGTTAACTTGAAAACTCGACTATCAGGTTCTCGATTCTTGTCGGATGCTAAAGGCACGTCACCAAGACGAAGAGGGCGGAGAAGTGAAGTGTGACGAATGAATGAATGAAATCGTGCAGTTTTAGAATGATGATTTATTGTACAAAAAAGAATGGAGGTAACAAATCTAAATTAAAACGTAGGATAGACGGGAGGTACATCTAGGATCTTCTATGGCGATCAGATTTGCTTCTTTGATGCTTTAATGCGACGTTTTATCGTTTGTCAATAGACGATTCAATGTAAAACTTATCCATGTACGCTATTAAAATTAATAATACGGAATGGATTTCCTAACACATCACTTATCTACTGCTTCGTCCACCTTTGGGCGTTTGGTGCCATTTTTTTTAGCCTCTGCGGATGGCTTTCTTTTCTTTTGTGGTGCCTGAAATTTTTATTTCTGATTTATACTCGACGTTAAACACTCGCACCTATTCTGATCAAAATACTTTAAGTTTCAAGATACATAAGAAAGCAGTCAGTCTACAATTCAATAGCCAATTCTCTTTTGTAATATAAAGCAATTTCATGGAAATGTGATTTCCCTTCCGTGCACATCAATAAAACATAAATTTTGACAATTCTCCCTCGATATTTAATTAATTTTGAAACACATATGGTGAAGTGAAGTAAAGTAGAAGTAATTGAGTAGAGTTATGCTCATAAGTTTCAAATTATCTTCACGTCTTATAAAGCAGAGATAAATACTAGTTACAATTTTATGTTCAATATGCTTCCCGCAAAGAATGAATTTAGTTCGCCGAACTAAAAAATTTCAACCTCCTCAATGTCAAGCAAAAAAACTCGGAAAACTTGTTCTGTATCATAATAATATGCAAGGAATGGGAAATCAATGAGGGATCGAAAAAATAAAAAATTCAAGTAATATTTCATCGATTTGGTGACGAGCCACAGTCGAGTCACAAAAATTGTTTTGCGCCACTTTATCGTTAGATACCGACAATATGATTTTTTGCTGGATGAACAAAATCTTCTATTGTTAACGTTTGGCTATTCTACAAGCTATTAGCCTTTTTCAAGTTGCTGTTTCTAGATAAGTTTTTATTCATCTGCAGCATTTAAATATACTCCTGTAATATTCAAATTTCCATGTCATCTTGAAACAACTTAATAAAAATTAAAAAATAATAACTGATATCAAAATAATTTGTTTTTTAGATAAAGAAATTAAGTTCAACTAGAGCAGAAGACATTTTATACAAAATCTTTAGTTTTTAAGATGTATCATTTATCGTTCTCTTTTTTACAAGAGAAGATAATTAAAAAGCAATTTTCTTTTAGCAGGGATAAGTTATAAATCAATACGTTACCTTCTCGTCATCCTCGTCGTCAATGTTCTCCTCCTCCATTTCATCCTCAACATCTTCCATGTCTTCGAATTCTTCAATGTGCGAGCCTGTAAAATTTGTATTTCCGTTAAAAGCTGCATTTCTCGTGAAACCAAGAAATTTTATTTGTAGAACAAATTGAAAATTAATTGAGAAGGTATCTTGTACCTAATAGTAAGGTTATCTTATACAATAGAGATGATTGATACACTTTGAATTTAATAAGTGCTAATATTAATTATTAATAAATTAAATAATTTAATCTGCATAATAATATTTTTTGTAACTTTTTATTCAAGGCGGTGATTCACCCGCCGATTTCAAATTTCTGGTTTTCCCCGTCACATTTTCAAATTTCCCAGGTCAAGACAAAGACATTATTTGATAGATTTCAGTACACTCGTCGCTGAATCGAAGGACCCTGAATCGAGGTCCACCTTCTTCATGGTCGTTCACGCTTCACTCATTCTGTCCCCCGCCCCTGATCGTCCCACGACGGCACCATCGCTCGGGCAATCAGGGCCGCCAGACGTTTTTTACATCACGACTCTCTGCGCATTTATTTTTGTACGTTCAGAGACTATATACGCGGTCCTGAATGTTGACATAAGATTGCTCGCTCGAAAGCATCGCATCCAGGACCGCCTACCCCCGAGCCAGGTCCTCGATTCAGCGACGAGTGTAAATAAATAACTTTCATTATTAAATCACAACTTATTTGGTGTTTAAAATTTGAAATTCGAAGAACTTTTGGGGGTTACAAAATCAGCGTCTAGCGATCAGGCAATTTAAAATTCCCGGGTTTTTCCCGGTCAATTTTTTTCCCCCGATAAGGTTAAAAATGTCTTTTTGTGATTTTTGAAAGTAAACGTATACACAGAAATGGGAATTTTAACATAATATACATATACAAAATTTATATCGTAAAGAAAATAATTATTTATTTACACGTGCCAAATATTAATCGAAAGTACACTGACGTGCAAAAGTTTCCGGACACTCAATTTTTTGATAATTGCGTAAGTTCTCTTAATTTTAATGATACTTAATTTTTTGATACATAATTGCTTAAGTTCTCTTCATTTTAATGATATCAGAGTTAAATTTTTTCCTTTAGCAGGTTGAAAGCTCTCAAAATTCTGTATAAAATTATCCCAAAATGAAGCCAATTTGTCCATTTTTTAAAAATATATTGCAAAAACAGTGTAAATTTCAGTGTTTTCCTTAATTGTAATAGCGTCCGAAATAATTAACATTTTTTTCATGTTCTAGGGCTCATTTTAAAGGTAAATTTCCATAGAATCACAATAGCTTGTCAGCATAAATTTTAAAAAAATTCTTGCATATACTAAAAAAAATTAAAGTTGTAACTAAAGTTGGAAAAATTTTAATATTGTTTTTAATAAGAAAAATGTGTGCTAAATATATGAAACAAAATCATGAAGTTTCTATAAAAATACCTCAAAATGTATATTAATTTGATTTTTATTATTTGTCTACAGATCCGATACTTTCGAATTTTTCCAACTTTTTTGTTACAACTTTAATTTTTTGTAGTATGCAAGGAATGTTTTTTAAATTTATGCTAACAAGCTGTTGCGATTCTATAAAAATTTACCTCTAAAATGAGTCCTAGAACATGAAAAAATGTTTATTTCGGACGTTATTTACAATTATTTAAGAAAACACCGAAATTTACACTATTTTTGCAATACACTGATAACGGATTGACGGCACACAGCTCGATGGCACCGTTCACGCTTCACTGATTCTGCCCCCCCCCCCCGAGCATCCATTGACCGGCCTACATCGCTCGGGCAGTCAGGGCCGCCAGATGTTGTTTACATCACGACTCTCTGCGCATTTACTTTTGTACGTTCAGAGACTATATACGCGCTCCTGAATTGGGTCGATGACACTCTACCCCCGAGTCATGCCGTCAATCCGTTAGTCAGTGTATCTTAAAAAATGGATAAATTGGCTTCATCTTGGAATCATTTTATACAGAATTATGAGAGCTTTCAACCTGTCAAAGAGACAAAATTTAACTCTGATATAAAAGAATCAAAATTAAGGATATCAAAATTAACTTTAGCAATTAGGGCTTACCGTACATTTTCGAACGATTTTTCTTAATACCCTAAAAATGCGTTTGTCGCCACAGTTCTGAACAAAGACTAATTTCATATTAAATCCTAACTAGTGCACCTAATCAGATACTTCTTCATGTTCTTTCCTTAGGCTTCCTTTCATAAATTTCAAAGAATTTATCTAAAAACTCTAAAAAATCCTTAGCAAATAGTTTAAATTTACCATCAGGGCTCATAGAATATATATACTCTTTATTTTTTCCAGACAAATTGATATAATATTCATCACCTTGATCTATCCCTGCTATTAACCAGCATGATTTTACTTTTGATTTCTTTATTCCATTCATTTTACAACGATTCTCAAAACCACGTATTAATTCTATATGTTGAATTTTTTTTCATTGTCACCAATATGTTCAGTAGGCCCAT
>JBAGKK010335015.1:0-19384 GCA_037177015.1 Euceroptres primus
TTGACGAAAAAAATAAAGGCAAGTGTTACTGCAGACAGACCGTAATTATAGGAAGAAGTTTGCGTGCCGTGCGATAAAACAAGAAGCATAGTTTGATTCAAACAAAATTTTTTTAAATTCAAATTTTGAATCAATTTTGATTCTTTTGAATCAAACAAATCATTTTTTGACTCCGTAGCAATAAAATTATATTTTTGATTTAAACAAATTTTCTTTGAAGGTAAAAAGCTTTTTTCTGAATGCACCGATTTACTGTATTCATTTGAAATTCGTCAGGAATGTTGTGCGTAATTATTGAAAGCAATATCGGTATTACATACAGAAGGAAATATGTACCTTCCATAAATTTTTTATTAGTTTCATGTCCTGTAAATACTTTCACCGATATATAAATTTATAGTTGTGCGTGTAATAGCCACATGTACTGTGGAACTTGTTTGCAACACGATTGTGCTTTTAGAGTGCAATAAAAATAAGACATTTGTGAACAACAATAAAACTGCAGTTATTTGTCGTAGAGTGGATAGTAGACAGTGTAAGAAGTTATAATCAATAATTGATTTATACTGGCGCTCGCCTCCAAATTTTTAATTGCATTAATTCAATTGCGGACTATTTTGATTATAATGATGATGTTTGCTTTGTTGATTACTGGTCCGGGAAATTTTTATTGATAGTTAAATAATCTGTGAGGTCTCACAAATTGATTTAGTTTAACATTATAAGGAATTCAATATTAATAATATTAACAATTATTTCAGTATATCATATTGAAGTCCGTTCTTCTAAATAAAGGTAAATTAATTATTATTAACATTGAAACTATAATAGAGGGAACAATGAACACAATGAAATCGGATATTTTGTGAGTTGTAAGGTTCATAGTGGTTTTGTAGAGATCATTGTTGTCAACTCCTCTGTTACCTTCAAACTTTGAATTTAAATTGCATGGAATGGAAATTCAGACTAACTCTGTGGTGAAATGTAAACTCGGAATAATTTATTTCACGTAGAATAAGCTCAAAGGAATATTGATGCATATAACTTAATTAAGAATAATCTATTTGAGCTCCAATGAATATTAATAATTACTAATTCCTTATAAATGATAATTTATATACATATATGTAAGAACAAAACATATTCAACATTTAGTGACAAATTATTTATGTTTTATCAAAAACAAAGTACCTTAAATTCGAGATCATATACATTGTATAATATTTCAATTACATTGTTGAGAGAAGTTACTCGAATGTATGCATGACATTACATATTAGATTGAATAATTTGAAAACTGTTATGTCCATCAGATTAAATTATTCAGTATTATATCATTTCTGCATTGTGAATGCAGATATGTTACGAAAGGAGAAGGTTTTCTTGGTTTAGAATGTTTGTTTAATCGTTTTCAGTATTAAAGGCGATATTACTTGTTTGTTAAAATAGTTCCGTTTGATGAATTATTAAACTAGCATATATTTATTGATACTTTAAGTATGGGCTAGTTTATCAATATGAACATTTAATCAAAATATTAATATTTATCAATATTAACATCCATCAAACATTTGAGGAGTAAGCGGCCAAAAGTAAATAAGTCCATTTTTAAAAAATTGAGATAAGCATAGATTCTATGTATATAATATTTAAGATCTTAGGAATCCATCTGTGACTGTTATATTTAGAGCAAAAAATTTTTAGGTAAAGAATTTCCACTTTAAAAATATTGTTCTTTACCAAAACTGCATAACTCCACAGAAAATTTTTTTTATTAACAATTTATTACAATTTACTGTATATTTATGAACCTTAGGAATTATTTGTTAAAAATATGCAAAAAATTTCACGATTTATAAAAAATTAACCACGTTTTGATAATATTTTATAATATAATGAAGTTACAAAAATGAAGATTTTAAAACTGAAAAATCATTTCAGGGGATTAAATATGATACATAGTAGTCATATTTATACGAATTACTTTTATTTATTTATTTTCTTTGTTCCCACGTTCAAAACTTGAAAAATCTGTTCATAAGCGACCAAAAGTGAATAAGTTCATTTTAATTTTGTTAATTACTTCAACAATCGGGACTAGGTAAATATTTTTTCTCTGTCTGATATTTATTGTGGATGCCAACTGATTTTAATAGTGAAATTAGAATTTAGGTGTTATTATTCGTTTTCAAAATACATCATTTTTGCAATTATCTCAAAAACATGAAAAATGAACTTATGAACTTTTGGCCGCTTACTCCTCATTTATTTTGCATTTATTGGCCATATATAAATAATTAAGGGGGGTCTATACCTTGAAGGCCTAAAAAGTTGAATGATTGCCAAAAAATTATTTTAAAAAAATTAATAAATATAGATGAATGAAATTTGGCATACGTAATTATATATATATATATATATATAAGCTTTACGAAAAAAAATTACAAAGTTTTTAAATCAATATCATGATATTGAGAGCCAGTCAAAGTTGGAGCGCCGTTGATCGCGGCGGTTCATGGTGGAAGTGATAACTCAGGTTCAAATCATCTGAAATTAAAAAATTGAGCGGGATTATCATCAGGAAAAATCAGCGAATACACTATAATTAAAAAAAAATATTGAAAACTTTGTTTTTCATAATAAAAAAAAAGAAAGAAAATTTTGCGGAAAAATGAGTTTTTTTTAAAATTCTAATCTATTCTACGCGCTGATGTTCCCTGAAGATAATCCCGCTCAATTTTTTAATTTCAGATGATTTGTACCTGAGTTAGCACTTCCATCATGGACCGCCGCAATCAACGGCGCTCCAATTTTGACTGGCTCTCAAGATCATGATATTGATAAAAAAAACTTTGTAAATTTTTTTTGTAAAGCTTAAATATATATAATTACAAAAGCCAAATTTCATTCATCCATCTTTATTAGTTTCTTGAAATAATTTTTTGAAAATTATTCAACTTTTTAGGCCTACAAGGTAGAAACCCCCCTTAAAGTAATCATCAATTCGAAAGAAAGATAACGATTTTAACAAATTAATCAGTCAACGAATTATTCATTCATGAGACTATCATAAGCATCACAAGTAACGAAACGACGATAGTTGGACAATTATAGGTCACTGTAATCTCACAATTTATTTGACTTTAGGTACCGCATTCCTCAGAACGAATGTTCATTGTTACAAAGTACCCATGAAAATTCAGTGGCTCTCGATATCGCTAAATCTTGGCGAGTCTCGTTTCACGAGGAAAGAATGGGTCGAGGCGCCGTCGCATTCACGCGGAATCGCAATGAAAAGAAAAAAGTAAAGTAAAAGATGGAAAATCTCAGATTGGGGGCAAAACGAGCGTCTGACGACGTAAACGAACGTTACGAACATTTTTAGTTCACTCGAATTTTTTATATGGGTCAGCAGAGATCGTTTTAAGCGGGAGGGAAGAAATAATTCAAAAAGTTGGATATATAATTATATGAAGTCATGAGAATGACAACTTGGTAAAGACAATTCGAAGTTGGCCCCTAAATTAGGTACTTTAACTATTACCTGGGGGGCCCACTTCAAATGGTCTTTAACGAGTTGTCATTCTCATGTCTTCGTATGTTTCTTTTTTGCAATCATAATAGAGATTTTGATACAAATATTAAATATATTTTTTTTATAAAAATATATTTTTTTGGTTGGATACACTTATGCCAATCTGTGCTCCTTCACTTGCAACCACGTGTAGACTAGACGCCAGTGCAACATGTTTTGTGACACAATCGACTTGCTTATTACGTCAAAGTGAAATCAAGAGCATTGTATAATATATCAGCGCCACTGTCTGCTGCTAGTTAAATTTCTCGGTTCACCGGCAACGAGTAACGGAAATCGCAACTTTCACTATCCTTGGCACTCGCAACCGGGATAAGCTAACATGCTAACATCATAACCGGGCCTTGAACATCGGACCTTGAACACGAATTTAGAATTCGAACGTGGAAGCTTCCGATTATTATCACTTACTTTAATACTCGTTTGTGCAAGCCCTCATTAAATTGATATTAACAGGTAGCTTTATACTGACCGAACGAGATTTTATTAAGAAATATGAACAGCGCATTTAACAGATAATTGAAGTTTGCAACGTTTTTGGAGTAACGGAAAATTTAAATTGCGAGTAAATATTTTTTAATGTAAAACAATCTGGTTTGACAATTAGATTCATACGAAAAAGTTTCACCCCTTTAACATTTTCGCAAATCTCCCCTTTTTCTAGGGCGTGAGTTCTGCAAGGAATAAAGGACAAATACTTTTTAACGTGTTTTTTTGTAATCAATACTGCTTTACATTGATAAGTTTTTGGCTTCATAAATTGAGTATTTTACATGAATTGTTCAAACTTTTTACCATTTTTCTTGTCAAATGCAACTGAATTTTTTTTAAAATAATGTTGGCTTTACAGTCTGGTACTCGTGGTTTGAACTTGCCAGTTCTAGGTTTGTTTCTTAACTTTTGAATTTTCTAAAAATATTCGCAATTGCGAACCTTCATTGAATTTTTATCAAACAGTTGATTTATATAGATACCGGTTAGGGTGGTCCAAAAATGCATTGGAAATTTTTTTTCAAATTTTCATGCATATCCCCCCAAATTTTTTTGAATCCAAAAAAAAATAAATGCGTTTTTTTTTAAATTATATTTAGAGGTTCCGCAAGCCCCATGAAGTTTAACACGTATTTCCTATAAGAAAAAAGACGTTTTTGTAAATTTTATTCAGCATCATCAATATTAAGTGAATTGAGTTAAAACTCAACATTTCTCTTCATAATTAGCTATAGAATGCGAATCAAAAATTACTTTTTAAATATCAACCCCATAAGTGAAAAATTGGGTATTGCGAGTTTTTGGCGCAAATTATGATTTTTTTGCAGTTTTTTTAGTACAAATTATTTTTAGTATATAAAATATTACTTTCTACTGATAATTAGATATTTATGTGAATTGTTTAAATAATTTATTATTGTTTATAGCAATTTTCTTGTAAAATAGAGTTAGAAAGACGCAGTTTTTTCCGAATTTTTTAACCTTTTTTTCAACTTTTGAGTTAGAGCGAGACAATAATCAATTAAATTAAACAGAAATAATTGTTTATACCATTTATTATTATTTATAACAATTTCTCTTAGAATAATGCTAGAGAGTTGCAGTTTTTTCTAAAATTTTACACTTTTTGTCCACTTTTCAATTAGAGTGAGGTAATAATTATTTCAAGCTAACAAATCTAATTATTTAAACAATTTATTATTATTTTTAACAATATTCGCTTTGAGTAATGCTAGAAAGTTGCGGTTTTTTCTGAAATTTTCAACTTTTGTCCACTTTTCGCTTAGAGTGAGTTAATAATTAATGCAATTTAACAAATATAATTGTTTAAACAAATTATTATTATTTATAACTATCTTTTCCTATAATAATGCTAGATAGTTGCGGTTCTTCTAAAATTTTTACCTTTTTGTCCACTTTTCACTTAGTGAGGTAATAATTTATGCAGGTTAATAAACATAATTATTTAAACTATTGATTATTGTTTATAAATATATTCTCTTAGAGTAATGGTAGAAAAAAGGTCTCAATCAAATAATTAATTGATTATAACATGGTTATAATCAATTAATTATTTGATTGAGACTTTTATATGTATATTATCTATTATGTTCTACCCTATCTACCCCGTATTATCTATCTATAATATATCTATATTATCTATACATGTATATTATCATCAATGACAACATGCTTTCTCCAGGTTAGGGGGGAGGGGCTGATAGTAAAATGTGTGCAATTCCAAATTTTTCTTTTACGCTTTGCAATAAACTTCGTGTTGTAATTTTTTATCTCTACTGTAAGATAGCCTTTTCGTTTGAATTAATATTTTTAAAAACTTGGCAAAAAAGTAAAAATAATTCACTTTGAAAAAAATATAATACCAACAAACGGGGCAACTTCGGACATGTGGGGTAAATTCGGACAGCCCTAAATTGATCCTTCAAATTACTCAAAACGGTTCTAACTAGAATATGGAGTCAGTTGATACTTTAAATTATTTAAAACGGTTCCAACTAGAATATGGAATCAGTTTAAGCCTTAACTGGTTCTAGATCTTAATTAAAACCACTTTGAGTAATTTAAGCGATGAATCTAGGATTTTCCGAAATTACCCCAAGTGTCCGAAGTGACCCCGTTTGACGGTACTATTTAAAAAATGATTCTTGTTGATGTTCATTTATTATTTGTTCATAACTAAACCGTCAAAGCAAATCTGAAGATTTCAGAAAAAAGCGCAACTTTCTAGCATTATTATAAGAGGATATTGTTATAAATAATAATAAATGGTTTAAACAATTATTTCTGTTCAATTTAATTGATTATTGCCTCGTTCTAACTGAAAAGTTGAAAACAAGTTGAAAAATTCGGAAAAAACCGCGATATAAACATCTAATTATTAGTAGAAAGTAATATTTTATGTATTAAAAATAATTTGTATTAAAAAAAAACAGAAAAAAGTTATAATTGGCGCCAAAACCTCGTAGAACCCAATTTTTCACTTATGGGATTTTTTGGGACCCTATAAAACAGACTTGTGGGGGTGATATTATGAAATATATATAAAATACATATATTATTAAATATAATTTTTGATTCGTATTCAATGACTAATTTTGAAGAGAAATGTTTAGTTTCAATTCACTTCACCTAATATTGACGATTCTGAATAAAATTTACAAAAATATCTTTTTTTCCTATGGAAAATACGTGTTAAACTTCATGGGGTTTGCGGAACCTCTAAATATTATTTTTTTTTTAAACGCATTTATTTTTTTGTGGATTTGAACAAATTTGGGGGGGATATACATGAAAATTCGAAAAAAATGTGGACCACCCTAATGCCGGTAGTATGTTGGTCCATATATTAAGTTGATTCTAATATCATTAAAAAGTTTTCGTTAATAAAAATATAATCCGAAAAATGTTTCTGCAAACAATTTTTGTTTCAAATTCACAACGTTAACTATACATCCGATCCGAACTCGAGGAAAAAATTCTCCGATTGCATAAAATAAAATTGAACTAATTTAAATATCGCGAAACAAAATTCAAATTCAAGGAAAAAATTCTCCGATGTGTATATAATAAAATTGAAATAATTTAAATAATACAAAAAACTTTTCGACATTTCTCATATAGTCCGGGAACCAGACCTACTTTTTGTGGGACGAAGGTGTCGCCTCATGTACCTTGAGTTTGTTTATGTATTTTGACCCACTGAATCCGAAAATCTTTGGTGCACTTTCGAAAAATTGTCAGTTTTTTTAACTGAATTTTTTTTAACAATTAAAAGTTTGCGTTTTTTGGTGTTGAATAATTTTTTTAATATTAATCGGCTTATTTCGCGTCGAAAATGTTCTATAAACTTTTTTGATAAAACTCATAATTATTGAGTTACGATTTTTTCAAAATTGAAAAAAGTGAAAATCCGCCGTTTTCACTCGATGACTGCAAAGAAACCAACAATTTCTTTGTTTTTTGTTTGGCCTATTTTATTAAGCTATACTCAAAGATGATTTTGCAATTAGTCGTTTTCAAATTTACTAAAACTATATTACACTGTACTGCCACAGTATTCGGCGCGGCAAATTCTGTCGAACTTCGAAAGACGAAATTAGTAATATACTTTTAGTAAATTTGAAAACGACTAATTGCAAAATCATCTATAAGTATAGCTTAGCAAAATAGGCCAGACAAACAACAACAAAATTATTGGTTTCTCTGCAATCATCGAGTGAAAATGGCGGATTAGCATTTTTCAATTTTCAAAAATTAGTTTTATCGAAAAAGTTTATGACATTTTCGACGCGAAATAAGCCTATTAATATTGAAAAATTATTCAACAACAAAAGACGCAAATTTTCAATTGTTAATAAAAAAGTTAGTTAACAAAAAACTGGCAATTTTTCGAAAGTGTACCTAAGATTTTCGGATTCAGTGGGTCAAAATACTTAGAAAAAAATCAAAACGCATGAGGCGACACCTTGGTCCCACAAAAAGTAGGTCTGGCTCCTGGACTAATAATTAAACTAATAATATTTTATTATCAAAGAAAGCTGAATATTAAAATTACCAAAATTTGAGAAAGGCTCTGAAAATCCGGAGGAATTTCTGTTATACGTTTATTGTTCATATAATATTACACGTAAATTAAATTCCACAGTTCGTCATAAAGTTACGTCGGCTTTTAACACACACGAATGCCAATATCGGTTCTTTTTCCTTTGCATTCACTGCGTGAATTTTCATTGGTAGAATTTATGAGCGATAAGGGATGGAGAAATGCTCTGGATACTAAAATTCATACATGGAGCGTGAAATGTTTGCTGTAATACAAACATGGTAGATGCCTCAGATTTATTACAATTTATATTGCATCTTTTACGATGTGACATTGTAGTTTCACATTTATCTCCTTTTATTTCTTCTTTTTTACGGAGCGCCTGCGCTAAGAAAAAAATTGTCTTCCGCGAATTTTATGATATCTCCGCGATATCAAATCGTCCTTCCGTAAACTGATATTATTGAAACTTCTTCAAAATTTACGAGCTAACTCGAGAATTTTTCTTTCAAACGTCGTGACACGAGACGTCCGAAAGGTAGGGATCAAACTTTATGACTTTGTAGAATATGTGAAAGTAATTTCTGCTGAGCCAGTTTTTCAAATATCTCATAAAACGAAAACAGATGTATTTTAAAATTTCAGATAAAATGGTATATTTACGGCATCGAATGACTTTACTATTTATTGTTTTTCCGTTTTGTTATTTTTATTCGATTCGTGCAGTTATATAACATTAAAAGCTGCTAAAAGCTGGTAAATATTTTACCCCAGAAGTATAATTGCTTCACGGTTTACGTTTTACGAAACAAATCTCAAACGAATTAAAAACTCTGATGTGCATTTTACACAAGCGTTGCTTTTAATACCAACATTGATTGCTCACTTTCCGTTGAAAATTTAAAATTACGTTTTTTAACTAATCTTTCCGTTCAGGAAATTATTTTCTGAAATTACCGAAAACTTGATGAGTTTTATCCTAGGCCGAGGATATTGTACTGAAATTTCCGTACAGCTAGCATACAATACAAAGGGTGTGCAGGCTATTTTTACGGAAAAGTCCGTAACACTAGCCTCAGCCCATGCTATGTGGTGTGCTAGACTTACGGAAATTTTCGCAACTCTAGACACTACCTTTATCCCAAAATCTATTTTAAATAAAATAAATAAAAAATAGAATAAAGTAAGCAATACTCTTCATGATTGATATTTTTATTAACTCACATAATATAAGTGATTTCTATACAGCATTTATTAAAAAACAAGATTGAAATATTATTTAATTTATGATTTCTAAACAAAGTCAGTTAAAATTTGAAACTGTATTGCAGGGATCACAGTCAGTTTTCTATTCCCCTTTTTCCTCTATTATTCTCAAAATCCCAAATACATAATCCCTTTTTTTAGAGTTTAATTCCTTTTTCTTCTTTTTTTATTCAAAGTTCCTATAACTACTAACTTTTTTTAGTAGGTTATTTCAGAATCTTTCAGAATCCTTCAAAAACTACGAAAGACTTTTAAAATCTTTTAAAATCCTCCAAAATCTTTTTAAACTTATCTGAAATCCTCGAAAATTCTCCAAAATAGTCGATTTGTTCTAGAATCTTCTGGATTTTTCTATAATCATCTTGTAAAATCTTAAATAATATTCCAAAATTCTATAATTTTCTATAAACTATGCTGAACTTTTTCAGAATCTTCTAAAGTCTTCTGAACACTTTTGTAACCTTCTAGAATCTTCTAGACATTTCCAGAATCTTTTAGAATTATCCGAAATCTACAAAAAATTCCCGAAATTCTCTCAAATGCTTTAGAATCTTCAAAACTTATCTGAAATCTGTAAAAATTATTCAAAATATTCAAGACTTCTAAAATCTTCTACAATCATTTAGATTCTTCTGGATTCTTCCATAATCTTTTAGAATCTTCTGCGTTCTCCTATAATAATCTTATAAAATCTTAAAAAATATCCCGAAATTCTTTAATATCCTACAATTATAGAAATGCTCAAAATGTCGATTGTCTTTTTTTTGTTGTGTAAGGAATTTAGTTGTAAGGTAATAATAATGTATATTACGGGAACAAATGTAAAAACCTACAATAAGGTGTACACGGGAATAATAAACTAAACTAAATATTCTACAAAATATACTATAATGTTCCGGAATCTTCTAAAATCTTTTGAACTCTTCCATAATCTTCTAGAATCTTGTTGAATCCTAAAAAATATTCTAAAATCCACTAGAATTTCCAAAATTCTGCAGAATAATTTAGAAAACCCTCTCAAGTCTACAGAAGACTTAATAATCTTGAAGAATCTTCTAAGCTGTTTTCAGAATTTTCTAAAATTCTGTAGACTTTTGGAAAGTCTTCAAAAAAGTCTGCAGGAGACTAGAAGATTTTAGAAGCTCATGGAATATTTTGGAAGAATCAGGAAGTCTTTGGGAGATTCTAAAACACTAAACAATCTAAATTGTGGAGAACTTTTTGGGATTTCCAAAGATTTAATCAATCCACAAGTTCAGGGAAAATTAAAAATATTCTAGAAGATTCTAAAAGTTTGTCGAAAAGTTCAGAAGTCACGAAGGATTTTAGAAAACTCTAGAGAATTCCAAAGATTCTGAAAGTTTAGAAATTCGATGAGTGTTTAATTAGATTCTAGACAGCAGGGATCACAGTCAGTCTCCTATTCCCCATTTTCCCCCTATTCCCTCTTTTCCCCCTATTTTCCTCAAAATCCCCTAAAATTCCTTCAGTTGATATTTTTCCCCTTTGTTTCGAAGTTGTTCAAGTTTTTTTTTTGGAAGAATTATCATAAATAGAAATTTATTAAATTCAAAAATGGCGATTGCTGTCAAGTATCATTAATTTATTTTTTTATTATTTAAAAATAAAGTTTTGAAAATGGTTTAAAAATTTTTATCGTTATTTAAAGAACTTTTAATTTACTTTTTTTGCAATGTTCATTCACTCATTATTTCATCAAATCTACTCAGATTCAAAATATGTTTGAACTACTTTTTTTAACGTTAAACAATAAATTTATTTTTGATTCTTTTCCAGTTAGGAAGAAAATGCTCGATCCCTTAACATAACATCAATCTGAAGAAAGGTTTATAGAAGCAGGAAGAAAGAACCAAAATTAATTTGAGTACATTTTGGAAGAGGCAGCAATATATTTCTTAATAAAAATTAGTTTGGGTCAAAATTATTTATTTAATAATCGTTATTTGACATTTTATCTATTTTCTTTAAATCTTACTAAACATTCATAATTTTTATCCAATTTGAATGAACTCATTTTGTTCATTGGAATATTTTCTACAATTCTGTTCGTTGAATTTTATTAAAAATAATTTCTTTAGGAACTATAGTCTGTATAAAATTTGTTTAGTTAACAAATAATAAACAAATTATTTTGAATAAAATTCAATCTGCAGAATTGTAGAGAATGTTCCAAACAAAAAAATGAGATATTGTCCATTAGGATTGGATAAAAATTATGAATTCAGTAAGATTAAAAAAACACAAAATGCTAAATAATTATTATTAGACAAATAATTTTGACTCAAACTAATTTTTTCTAAGAAGTGTATTGCTGCCTCTTTCAAAATATGAACATTGAAATTAATTTTGTTTTTTTTTTCTGCTTCTATAAACATTCCATTTAATAATATTTATTCACTCCTCTGGTATTTTTAATTAGAAAAATTTTCCCCTTTTTTAAAAAAACATCCCGTTTTTTCGAAAATATATCCCTCTATTTCCCCTAAAATTGAACTACTTAACCACTGTAATCCCTGAAACAGGAATCTAAGATTTTTGAGGATTTTTCAAGAGTCTGGAGAATTACAGCCTCCTTGGTATTTTTAAAGGAAAAAACTTCCCCCTTTTGGAAAAATCTCCTTTATGAAAAAGAAAATCCCCTATTTTCCCTAAAATTGAACTAATAAACTTCTGTGATCCCTGCTATTGAAATGCTCTTTAATATAATTATATTGAAGCACATTTTAGTAGAGCTTCAAATTGAAAATTCGCTCAGGAATTAGGAAAAATTTTAATTTATTATGTGTAATGTTAAAAACGACTGTGAGACTTGAAATTCTTAAGTTTTTGGCAACAATCACCAAATTCTAAAATTAAAAGTGAAAATAATAAAATTCGAAGCTCAATATTCGTAGGAAAGGATTAAAAATAAAGTAAATAAAGATTAAATCAGGGTGTCTAGCATCCTGAAAATCCTTCAAAATCTGGAAAAGTCTTGAGTTTTTTTTACCTGGAAAAACTGGGAAATGTCCTTAAATTTCACTTATAGTCCTAGAATTCTTATCTGTCTACATCTGAATTAGGAGTTTTGATTCAACTTAAATTATAAAAAAGAAGAAATCATTTTCTTTAGTAAGCTTTTGTAGAAAACTACTGATTCACTTAGTAAGGCTTACTAATTCATTTAGTTCGAGTTACTAACAAAATGAATTTATAGTTTTTTACTGTAAAATAGTACATGTTTTATTCAATATTAGTAGAAATACTTACTAAAGCAATTGTTAAACGACTTTGCATTATTTCATATGTAGAAAACTACTAATTTTTCTTAGAAAGAAATTCTCCTTCAACAAAAAATTGTTTTTTGAGCTCATATAGATACAGTTACTCAAGAATTTCATAAACCGCATCATAAACATTTTATATGGTTCATTTAGTTGTTCAAATTATTTCTAGCGTACTGGTTTAAGAAAAAAATATTTTTTTCAAGCTTAGGGAAGTAATTAAAAAATAGTACCTGGAATAAACATTTTATATGGTTCATTTAGTTGTACAAATTACTTATAGCGTACTGGTTCAAGAAAAAGAGATTTTTGCCATTAAAGTGGTAATAATTAAAAAATGGTACTTGAAAAAATTAATTTTTTGACCTGGAAAACCTGGAAAAGTCCTGGAATTTTTTAAGGAGAAACGCTAGACACTCTGATTAAAGGGATTTTTAAAAAATAAATGTTAAATTTGCTCGAAACGTTAAGTTTTTAATTAAAGTTATTTTGAGGGAGAAATATCAATTACCAAATGAGATGAGCATTTTCCTATGATGAATATCATTAGATTGTTACGTTAATTTCCGAAGCACACGGAAAAAATGTGTACCTGAAAAAATACTGAAATTTGTTCAGAACTCTTGGATACCGAAGCAAGTTTTGTAAATTTTATGAACATTATTGTCAGAGATATTAGTAGATAGATACTTAAAGTTCAGAAGATAAATACTTGACGTTTTCCTGAACTGTACCGGAAAATTTAAAACAAATTCTTTGAAGAAAAAAAACTTATTGTGGCTTCCTTTAAGCCTATTACTATCGGCGAGAAAATTCGAGGCAGTTGGCTGAAGCCCTTATTTTTTGTTAAATAACTCAGTCAAAAAAATGATAGCCTAATGAGTGAACAATCATTTGAGAGATCCACAATTTCTATGTTAATGAGTCTAGAACTGATGTTGTTAAAAATGTTTTGTAACTTGCACACTTAAAAACATCCTAAAAAGTAAAGTAATCTGGACACAATTGAACACAGACAACTTTGGAGCAGCATTTCTTACTGGAAAAATAAATGAAAAAAATTCATGAAATACGGTTTTGTAAACGTATTGCCATTGACGAATTTTAAAAATATTAAAAATTGCTGGCCTTATATGCAAAAATATAGAAGCATACTATCTCGAATTCTAATTAAGATATTAGAGGGATTTAAATTGTAAACAGCTATTCAAAGTATCTGCAATTATTTGAAACTTCTTAAAAATGTGTAATTGCTTTTGTCTTCATGAAAATTACGAAGTTTTAAGACAGTTTTTTTTACTGGAAAACAAGTGTAAGAAGCCAGCAGGGTTCCTTTTTTTTATTCGGATGGCTCTCGACTTTCCTCAACATGTGCTTACTCTTTCTTGGATCAGAACAATATCTCTTTGACTGAAGCGCCCAGAACCTTAGTTTATAGTTCAATTACTTATTTGATGTTTACTCTAGAAAAAATATTGTCAAAATAATGTTATAATATAATATATTATAAGAATAACTATAATAAATACATTATGGTTTCCTTTTTCATTCAGAGAAAACTTATTTTCAAGTAAAAAAAATCGTTGAAAACACAATTCAAAGACTTTGAAAATACATCGATTTATGTAAATGCATTCAACACTGTTTTATTGAAAATATGTTGTATTACTGCTAGTAATTCTTGTAATTCTTTTCTGTTGTGTGTAACTATGCATCACGTACATATTAATATAAATTTATAATATTTACCTTGCTCATAATTGTATAAATTTTTTATATTACTTATTTAGAATGAAATATAATTACGAAAGAGAAAAATTCATCTATAAGTTAAAATTTATTTAATTAAAAAATTGATTTGGATTTTCAATAGTAACCTCGGGAAATAAGAAACAAGAATACAGCCCTGCTAAAGGGAGTAGATCGTAGGCACATGTTGAGGAAAGTCGAGAACCATCCGAGTAAAAACAAAGGCACCCTGCTGGCTTCCTACATTTGTTTTTCAGTACAAAAAACTGTCTTAAAACTTCGCAATTTCCACAAAGATAAAAGCAATTACACATTTTTAAGAAGTTTCAAATAATTACAGATACTTTGAGCAGCTGTTTACAATTTAAATCCCTCCAATATCTTAATTAGAACTCGAAATAGTATGCTTCTATATTTTTGCATATACACTCGAATCCCGATTTAAGTCGAGTTTTGGGCATTGCCTCGCCTAAATCAGGATAGTCCTCGAGCGTCTTTGAACACAAACAGTCAGGGTCGTACGAATCACTTTCAGTCGGAATAATATGAATTATGTAGGAATAATATGAATTATGTAACTGAATTATGTATGCATGTAAATTTTTTTACCATAAAGGATGAAAATTCTTGAATGAAAATTAATGAAAAAAGGATTTTCTACGTGTTTTAAAAATTAATGAAAAAAGAATTTTCAACGTGTTTTCAAAAATAAATGTAAATGGCGAATTGACACTGCTCGCTCTGTTGCTGCTGGTTGCTACTGCTTGACGGCCGTTACGTTCGGACCCGCGCATCGACTGAATGCCGCCGAACGAAATTCTAGGAACAGCCTAAATCGGGATAGCTTAAATCGGGATTCGAGTGTAAAGCCAGCAATTTTTAATATTTTTAAAATTCGTCAACAGCATTACGTTTATAAAACCTTTCCCACATTCATTTTTTTTCAATTTTTTTCCTTTGTTTTTTCAGTAAGAAATGGTGCTCCAAAGATGTCTGTTGTTCAAATGTGTCCAGATTACTTTATTTTTGCGGACATTTTTAAGTGTGCAAGCTCCAAAAAATTTTTAACATCAGTTCTATGCTCATTAACGTAGAAATTGTGGACCATTCAAATGACTGTTCATTGTTCATTAAGCTATCATTTTTTTTTGGCTGAGATATTTAATAAAAAAGAAGAGCGTCAGCGAGCTGCCTCGAATTCCCTCGCCGATAGTAGGTAACACAGTTACCATTCAGAAAACGAATTTTTTTTGGAAAGTTATGGAAGATCTACAGACCTTTCTTTCGTATCGAAGATGCTTGAACTATTTCAGTAAATTTTCAGGAATGATTTTTTTCCGTGCATATCATTTACCGAAGAAAATATGAAGTAGCTCATTAGCTTTTGAGTATCTATTGTTTTTCTCATAATCCCTAGTTGAATACTGTTTACGTTTAATGAAGAGTAACGAGGAAGGCAATAATGCCTCTTTGATGTCTTCATCAAATATATCCCTCTGTGTACATGGTCGTATTGGGAGCACGTCGGCTTCCTGTATACCTGCAATATCTTGAGCTTATTTATGCCTGCGATGCAGCCAGTTTGTCTATACACGAAGCGAGATCGATATCGCAGTCCCAGTTTGGCGATGGCGTAGAAAACGTGGCTACATCCCCTTGATTCGACTCGCGAGAGATCTTCCACGGGTACGTTTTGAAATTTTCATAGGATTCTCCTCCAGGTCGTTGCACGGTTATCGTCCGGTAACTCGAAATGCAGCGGTAAAAACATTCCCAGAATTTTTCGCCTGTCTACTCCAGGAAAAAGAGGAATCCTTGTAAACTTCCTTTTTCAAATAAAACGAAATAACTCAAGTTCCTAGAGGAAAAACGAAGCATTCTTTTGTTAATAATGCAAAGGAAAATTTATTTTGTCCAAGAAAACTTTTCTTCCTGACTTATCTGGCCTGTAAAATTTACTTCCCTTTTATAAAAACGTTATTTTTGTGGATCTTTCTTTCCTTAGGGTATTGGAGCTTTTAGCTTTATAATTTTATTTGGAATGAATTTCGGAAAACAGTGGTTCTTAATCACCAAAAAAATATTATTTTCAGTTTCAGAAAGGTGAGAATTTCAAGTCCCAGTCGTTTTTATATGACTTAATAAAATTTGTTCTTAATTCCTCAGTACAGTACTTATATCAAAGCCCATTTTTGTAAAATTACATTTTTTTAGCTGACTCATGTGCTGAAAAATGTTAGCAGGGAGAAAAAAAATTGTTGAATTTACAGGTTTTTACCTAAATTCAAGAAAAATGGTTCCATCACCAGAAAAAACTAAGGATGAAATTTATTGCAGATAATTTTTAAGAGGAATACATTTTTATTCAGACAACTTCGCGTATTTCAAAATATATGAGTTCTCATCGAAAAACGAAGGGGAAATTTAACCGATATTTGAGTAAAATTTATTGTTTGAAGTTAATTTTTGTTGCAGATGATAATTTTTACCCTAAATTCGAGGTTTTACCTTTATTTCTTTCTGTGGTGACAACATATTAAATCCTGTTGATTTTGATATTTTCGGTAAATCTAACAGATTTTTACTAAATATTACAGAGAAACATATGCTTTCCCCATTTCTGTAAATTTAAAGGAACTGTTTTTTTCAATGATACCCAATTTTCATAATTGTTATTTTTTCTCCTAATTTTGATAAATTAAAAGGTACATTAATTAAATTAAATTAAAAGGTACTTTTAAATAAATTAAATAAATTAAAAGGTAATTTTTGCTTTAAATATAATGAAATCTGGCAAAATTCTACGTAATGTAAGCCCAAGGTGAAGATGAATTTTCCTAAGAAGATATTGAAAAAATAGTGTAAATAATATTTTTCTAAATTATTAATAACTGCCAAAATAATAAAAGTATTTCAATGTTCTTGGGCTCATATTTTTTAAAAACGTGTGCAAAATTGTATCTTTGTTTTTCAAGAGGTAGAATCTGGATTGAAAAAGTCGTAAAAATTTAAACTAATGTTCATGTTTTCACAAAACTTTCTTTAAATATACTGCCTACTGATTTTTAGTATTTTTTCTAAGTGATTTTACATTTTGGAATTTTGAAGGTTTCTTCAATCCAAGTTTATCCTCTGCACCAAAAGAGAAACTACATAATTTTCTTAACATTTTAGTAAAATTCTGTAGAAATTTAATCTAAAAAATTTCTTTCCCAGTTTTCAAAAATATTTTTCAAAGATTTTAAAATTTTGAATGCTATCAAGACTGAATTTCCTATCATGTACATTTTAATAATGAGGTTTTCCTAAAAAATATGATCCTTCATCTCATTTTGTATTTTCATACTTTTGAATTAGAATAACTAAATAAAAATACTTAATTGTATTGAGAATTTTATACTTTAAAAAGCATTTTGGAGCATTTTCCTTTTTAGGATATTTGCAAAACTTGTTTAATAATATTATAATTGTTATAACAATAAAAACTTCAACATCTGAGTTTGGTAAACATAACAAAGAAAAACATCAAATTATCTCACAACTATTCATTCGGACAATCTTTATTCAATATAATCTCCAACGTTTCGAAATCCTAATGGATTTCCTCTTCAGGGATTACAGAAAATTCATATTAAAAATCTTTTGAAGATAGTTTTTAACAGAGAGCAAAAGAGATTCTAAAACTTTGAGATTATAAGACTTAGTATTTTTAGATCACTATCCCAAAATTTAGCATCCAAGATGTTATCCCTCATAATCTATTTTTCTCCGTGTAAAGTTTCATTGATGAAAAAACTGTAACTTTAATTAAGAACCATTCATTAAAATTTTGACAAACTTTTAATATATGTTTTAACATTTTAATAATAAAATATATTTTAAAAGTTTAAAGTAACTATTCAAAATTTTAATCAATTTTTAAAATTAAAGTTACAATTTTTTCATCTATAAAACTATAAGAAACTATCTTCGAAAGGTTTTTAATATGAATTTTTTGTGATCCTTGAAGAGGAAATCCATTAGGATTTCAAAATGTTGGAAATTTTATTGAATACAAATTGTCCGAATGAATCGTTGTGACATCATTCACTGAGAAAAATGTTTGTTTGAGGCAAACAAGTATTTGTTGGACTGAATATCAAACATAAAATTTGTTTGATTTAAATAAAACTTGTTTGATTCGAGAAAATTCATCATTGAATCAAACAAATTTTGTTTAAGTTAAGGTATTGTAAGCACGTAAAAATAGGTCTCAGGAAAACAGAATTAATTATGCTTTTTAGATCTTCAATATTATTATTGATGGTATTGTTTGAAAGAGAAAAGTTTACTTTTCACGAAAAAAGTTTGATGTAGACAAAAATTATTTATGTAAAAGATTTTATTTTCGATCGAACTTTTCTTCGTACAGCTTCTTACCAAATTAAAAAAAAATGATATAATTTTAATGAATAATTGTTTATTTTCTTGAAAAAAAATTCTTTACAACTTGACCTCGTCCAATTTTTAAATATGAAAAAATAGTATCAAATATAGTTATTTGTTTATAAATTTTTTGTTTGGAAAATTATTTTTTATTTATTTCAGCCATTAAAAAATTTATGTTTAAAAATTGAATGCGGTCATGTTTCAGAGAATTTTTTTCTTGATAAAATAAGCTATTATTCATCAAAATCGACTTATTTTTAAAAATTTTGTAAGAAGCGAGAAGAAAAAAGTTTGGTAAGTAATTTGTTTTTAAATACACTCATCGCTGGATTTCGGGCCGGGCTCTGGGGTAGACGGCCTTAAATTCATTGCTATTAAAATCCAGTTTGAACCGGATTTAAAGCGACGAGCGAGCAGTCTTATGTCAACGTTCAGAACCGCGTATATAGTCTCTGAACGTACAAAAGTAAATGCGCAGAGAGTCGCGATGTAAACAACTTCTGGCGG
>JBAGKK010335115.1:0-19384 GCA_037177015.1 Euceroptres primus
GACCCTCTATATGAAATCGTTGATAATATTTCATTGGCTATGGGGTCTATTTCTTAAGATCTACTTAGTTGTAAAATCATATTATTTAAGGTTTGATTTTTATATTATTATATTAACTTAGATGTAATAATTATGTTTGTTGGTCAAAATAAATAGAATTTTACTTCTTTATAGAGGAAGCTTTGTAATTTTCCAGAGTGTTTAAATTCGTTTAATTAAACGTTCGTCAGTTGATAAATGTCTAATACAATGTTCACAGATGTGTCACACTTTTTTGAGGACACGATAGGAGTTAAGAACGGTTAAAAATAAATTGATAAAACTTGGAAGGTTTATTAAATAATAATAATAATAATAAAATCTTCTTAGTCCTCAAGGCCTGCTCGCTTAGATTCTTAACCCGAAGTAACTTATGCAGCGTCAGCGAATTCTTGTGAGCGCTCGGGTTGCGAGTGAGGCAAGGCGATAAGAATTTTCATGAATGCTTCTAATGTTATAAGAAATATTCTTTTGAGCTTATAAAACCAAGAACATCACCCTTGCGTCGATCGTAACAACTAATGCGCAAAACGAATTTGCTTTATAACAAAATTCCGTATTTTTCACTTTTTGGGATATACCGCTCCGCCTAAAAGGGTTGCAAAATTCATATGTTTAAAAAATTTTTATTGTTTACACATGCATGCAAAACCCTTTTTTGCCCACCGTTTACAGACATCCTAAATGACCGTTTGCGCACAGCATTGATGAGGAGTGGCCAAAATGTTTCGCTCACCGACGACCGGTGTGCAAAATGTTTTCACACATCGGTTTACTATTTACGCCATCTAGCGTCATAAACTGTTACTATACAAACATCTTGTTGGTGAGGTTATTTTTGATATCTGCAAGCTGTGGGCAATCTCAGGTTTTAAATTTATTTGTAAAGGTCTATCACGTGTGAAGGCCACTCACCCTACGGCTCGATTTCGCCTCGCCTTCGGATTCGTTTTATGTCTTTACACTTGCAGTGACTAAACCGCCCGTTCGGCCTCTTGTGTCACCTTCTTACTCTTGAAGATCGTATAAATTGATTTCACGAAAAAAAAACTTTTAATCCAAATTTATTTTTAAAGTAAAGCAATGGTAGCAGTTGGTAGCAGCACATTCGAAAGTTCATTGATGCACGAGTACAATTATGTCTAATAAACTTAATTATCATGCGGAACGATGGAGAACTTTCAAACGAAAATACATGATTTCGTAAAATTGAAAAGTATACGAAAAATATCTTATCTCATTCTAAACTAAACCATAACTTTGAGTTGATGAGTACCAAAAGTCACTTTAAATACTGGATGAGCAGCAGTAATTAAAAAATTTGGAAGTCGTAACGATTTTTACAAATAATTTGTTATTTTGTTCTTCAGATTTTTTTCGGTCAATCGGAACATCTACATATTGTTATCGAAATCTCATGAATCTTTATTTATAACAACTTCAACTCACCTATAAAACGATAACGCATCT
Source organism: Euceroptres primus (assembly GCA_037177015.1). Classification (NCBI taxonomy): domain Eukaryota; kingdom Metazoa; phylum Arthropoda; class Insecta; order Hymenoptera; family Figitidae; genus Euceroptres; species Euceroptres primus. Next base: position 1,510 of record JBAGKK010335115.1, read on the forward strand.
CTCATATTCGATTCATGATCTTGAATTTTGTTTACTTTTTAGAGTCCCCCAGCCCAGTTAGTTCGAGGGCCAGGAGCACTTTTGTATCCACCACAAGGTCCCCAAAATACTTGATTGATTCTTATCCAGAATGATCTCCTGATTCTGAATATACAGGGTGTCCCAAAGTTCGCGGAATCGTGCCACATAGGTCTTCATGCATAACTAAAACCATATTGTAAAGCTCAAAATGTTGAAATCTCAATATTTATGGAGACCAACGCTTTCAAAGTTGACCAATTACGTTACGACATTAAAAATCACGCAGTGATGCTTCTCACTTGGATAGACAAAATGAGAAATGATCGAAATGACGATCACACGTGGAAAGAACTAATGTTCGCAATTGAACACTATTCTTTTATATATAAAAGAATACTGTTCAACGTGAATTGCGTATATTCGCGCTTCTCGCGTGTGATCGTAATTTCTCATTTTGTCTATCCAAGTGAGAAGCACCAATGCGTAATTTTTAAAGTCGTAACGTAATTGATCAACTTTAAAATCTTTGGTCTTCATAAATATTGAGATTTTAACATTTTGAGCATGACAATATGGTTTTAGTTCTGCATAAAGAATCGGCCTATGTGGTCCGATTCCGCGAACTTTGGAACACCTTTGGTGCGCCCCTAAATTTTTGGGCATTTATTAGTTATTACAACATTTTATATTTTTAATAAAAACTGTCATAACTCGTTAATTTAAGTCAATTTTGAGATTCTCTTTGTTCAGGCAATTAAATGCAATCGAAGCACACAAGTTTCATTTATATTAGAAATTGATTGGACTCATAGTTTATGAAAAAAACAACAAAATAGGTATTTCATTAAAAACCGTTTATAGGCCAAATTTATTAATATTTCAGAAATTTCTTCTAGCTATCGTGTAGTAACTATTTCGAAGAGAATTTATTTGAGATATTTTTCGATTCGACTAATAGTTAAGATTTTTCAAAGTTGGAAAATACTGTGTCTGCACTGAGAAAAAATTTGCTGTAGCCAAATAAATGCATTTATTTGATTCCCTTTCTTTGCATAAATATTTCTTAAAGGCAAATAACTAAAGCGTTGATTCAAAAAAATTATTTCTTTGGTGATATTTATTTGCTATAAGAAAATACTAATTTGAAGCAAATGTGAAGACACTGATTCAGCGAAATGATTATTGTGATGTGAAGAACCTAGCTTCATTGAACCTTGTTCGCGTTCCCAAATAAATATTTCTTCAGTACAGTGAATTGTGTTTTTAAAGTGAAAAATACGCATTTGATCCAAATAATTGAACCAACTGTGAATCAAGTACTTCAAGTTTTTTGAATAAAAGGAATAATTTGTAAATGGAAATTCATTCAGAAAGAAAATATATTTATTTGATACTAAGAATTGACACAAATATAGAAATGAAATATTTATTTCAGTGAGAGAAATATTTTGTTAAAATTAATATTATTCTATTTCACTGAAAGAAATTTTTTATGCTTAACCAGCATGAAATGTAACAATTCAAATTAATGTTCGACACCAACACTTCCAGAGCGCCTCAACGGTTGAAGACATTATCCTCGAAAGCTTTGATAATGGTCTCGGAGTTCGCGCTTCTCATGGGTGCCAATTCTACCTACTTGGTGTAGAGATCCTCAAAAACTACCAAATACTCAAAGCCCAAAGCCGTTTTTGGCCATGGGCTCATTACGTCGGTAGCCACCACGGTATATGGCTGCTGCACGACCCTGCGGCCCATTAAACCAGCCGCAGGCCTTTGGTCAGCTTTGATTCTTTGGCAGACGTCACACGATTATACCCAAACCGAAATTTCGCGGTACATGACTGGCCAGTAGTATTGAACCGAGGATCTTCGGTACGTCTTATCGATCCCTAAATGCGCGGCTTGCGAGTCGCTATGTACTTCATCGAACGTGATGCTTGAGCCCTTTTGTCCGCTGAAGCTGACCTTCCACCCTTCTACGATCCTAGTCACGTCTCTTTCTTTTTTAAGGGTTCTCGTGGGATCTCGTCCCCACCCCTGAGTATACCCGTGACCCGTAGTGGCTTCCGTATCTTGGGTTCTCTTCTCAAGCGGATGGGTACCTGCTCTGTGGTGCGTTACTTCTACTTGTCGCTTGCCTCCACGGATCCAATATGGCGGACTGGATTTCAAAAAAGTGATTCAATTGACAAGATATTCAGAATTAAGAGTCCACAATTACGAATCTAGAATTTATATTTGTGAAAGCGATAACACGAATTTCATAATGTTGATAAAACATAGAAAAGTACAGTACATGCAAGAAGTTGCATTTCATACATGTCCAGGTCATAAAAAGTAGTCGAAAAGTATATTAACACGAATATATTTTTTTCTGTCCCACAAATACTGCTTTTTAACAATTTGGAATTCGAAAAAAGTTTGTAGCATACAGTTAACTTAAATTTACACACATTTACAGATCTTTTCATACAAATGTGATTACAAAAAGTTGGAGCTATTCGCTTTCGCTGGATTGATGATCACCACAATCACTTATATAATCGGTTGATTGCTCGAGTTTTTTCTCAACTGGTATATCTAACAAAGACATTGCTTTAGTTGACAATTGTTTGTTCTTTTTCTGTTTCAAGTTGTTTTTGTCACTCACCGCAGAAATTACAGGGTCTGACTTTATGAAAGGGCGCAAAAACAATCCTCCATAGTTTCTTTTATATTGTATTTCCGCGCGAAATCTTGACGAGTTTTTTTTATTACTTTATTGCAGGATTCCTGTGCCTCTTCTGAAATTTGCCCTATAGGAAGCAAAGAGTGTTCTATTATTCTATGTCCGTGGACCATTATTTTGTGGATCGAAGTTGGCATGTTATACCAAGGATATAACAGTAAAAATTGACGGGCTGTTGCTATAGCGTACTTTTCGAATTTTGAGACATTTATGTCCAAACCACGTGAAATCGTTTGCAAAATGACATGCAAAGTGAAACCGCTTCATCAAATTTTCATCGATGCCCGTTATTTGTGAAGAAATTGCCGAATTTTGGAAAAAACGCCGAGCTGTGTTCCCGTCATTTGTACTGCGATATTCTTGTTTCGGTTGATCCAACAAAATCCCTAATTTCAGGCGGAATTCTTTTTGTATTTCTTTCTTTCGGGTCTCAACCATTTTTTTTTCTTTGGAACCACGAGCTTGCCATTTTTTTAGACCTAATTTATATAAAAGATATAGGAGACATTCCAAAAAACGTGTCCAAGCGTGTAAACTCGAATGCCAAACTGAAGATGATCTTCTTTAATTGTTTTCTTCTATATTTTGTCTATGCTATTAAACTGTTTGGAAGAACATCTACACATATAACACCTCAGAGCTGATGAAGTATCAGTAATCGTTGGAAAACACTTTTTCAGACTGTTTTGTAAAAGATTTTCGATACCTAGTCGCTTTCGATGGACTCCCCAGAGTAACGTCCTTGTCAACTTTGGCTGCGTTGAATTTTCCTTCAGCTCGCAGACTCATTTGCGTGGCAAACCCCAGTTCCCCGTGGCTGTATTTATATAAACTTTATTTTGAAATCGGGGGTTTAATAATTCTTAACTTATCCCTGGCAATAAAGAAACTGTTACAAGGTAAACTCGGGATTGGGTCCTGCCGGTTGACCCTGATCGTCAAAAAACCGAAGGATGCTAATCCCTGCTTACATTGTTTAAAATTATTTACTTATTTATATCAACATTATATTTATCTTCATTGGCATTCACATTTTTTATTTCTTCTTTATTATGTATACAACATATCCCAATGATGGTAAATCCAAAAATGTTATCCATTTTTCCGTATTTCTAGCGGTTTACGAGATGTATGAAAAAATACTAATCTTACATTTTTTAAAATATTTATTACAATAGACTTGAAAGTAACATAAAGAAAATACTATTGCTAATATTATTTTCATTCTTTTGACAATATTATTTTCAAATGTTGTTTTAGATTTATTCGATTTTAAAACTTTTCATAGCAAATTTAAGATATCTGGAATCGTCACGAAACGCTGAGTATAAATTTTAAACTTTCCAAGCGCTAATTTCAAAATTAAAAAATCTTATTAGAAAGTATAAAATGTATTACAAATAGCTCAAATAATTAGTTCCAAGCCGAAAACACTTCTTTTTGTGTCCTCTGTAAAATTAAAAGATAATTTGAGTGCACTTCATAAACTTGCTCAAAACTTTAAATATTGTTGAGCGCGCAACGGGACTTAGAAATTCCCGCTAGAGCAGGCAAGTGGTGCGCGCGCTATCGAGGCTGCGACGCTCCACCCTCCAAGAAGATCTATGTTACCCAACACGTTTCGGTGCTCAAAATGCTAAAAATTCCTGAAGTTTGTTATAAAAAATATCTTGTATTTGACAATGTTTATAACCTACCTTTAAAAAATTTGGTATTTTATAAATATTAATTCACCAATTTTTTAAAGGTAGATTACAATTTTATGTACGTTACAAACATTGTCAAATACAAACATTTAATAAATATTAAATCACCTATTTTTTAAAGGTAGGTTACAATTTTGTGTATGTTACAAACATTGCCCCTTACAAAATTCACTGTTGTCATTATTGTTTGAAAATGAATAGCATATCTAAACATTTATCAAAAAAAATCTCCTTCCCACTTAATCAAGACTCAGGACTAGCAGTTATTGATCACAATTAATAAATTGTTTTATATTGTGATTTACAGATTATTAGGTATGATGTAACAGTTACATGTGCCTATGTTTGAAGCAATTAGAAACATGTAAATTAAAAATTGTTAGCGTGCTTAGCACAACGCAACGCTTCACTAATGACATGTAACAAAAAGGTCGGTAAAGAGTCGCCACAAAAGAAAAAGAAGTTGGACAACAGATTAGACATTTTGCTAATTTTTATTTTTCTTTGGGCGCCAGCCAGGACACGTAGTAACAAAATTTATCGGAAATAGTAAGCAGCAATGGCCTGGAAAATATTTATTTTTAATTCTATAATTTATTTGGAACGAAGAAAGGGTAAAAGGGAGGAACTTTCATGGGATCTCAGGGGTGGTACTTGAAATCATGCAACGGGCATGCATTTATAAAATGAAATTTAACTTCTCGAAATATTATTCTGATGATGTAGATGATTGGAAATTTTACAGGCAAATAACTTTTTCCGACATTTTTGCGCTAAATTTTAATGGATAAATCACCTTGGGAAAATCGCGAGTTGCTAAGAGAAGCATAAAGAATTGACTATGGCGATGTGGCCGATGACACACAAAAAATGTACATGCGGCCACAAAGAAGGGAAGAATTTTGGAAAGCAGTTAATTTAAAGCACGGAAATAACTCACTAACTCGACCGATTGAATTTGCCCAACAAACCATTAATATTTAAAACAAGAGCACTCAACATAGGTTAAGCTCGGCAATGGTTGAAAATTACACAATGCACACAACCTGAGCCATTTTATCGGTAATTATCCCACGATAACAAGATCGGCAAAAAAAAAAGGAATCCTAAGTCTGGAAAAATCAAATTAATCTTAGTACAATTAGCAAGAATGGGCGCTCACATTAAAATTAAAAGCGCGTTCTCATGCATTAAGTTTCGTTCGGTAACCCTCGTGAAAAGAAAGACTAACTTAATACCACTTTAAGACCAGTTTCAAACAACGTTTGGTCTTTTTCTGGTCTTTTCCCTTCAGCCTATACCTGCATCACTTTTAGGGCATTGAAATAGACACTACTCTCTCTCTGCCTGTCTGCCCCCCACTCTCTCTCTCTCTCTCTCTCTCTTTCTGAAATAAGGATAGTTGTCTGTAAAAACAGACTAGCTATACCTGAAAGTCCTAAAGAAGCTGTGCTGATTTATGAGATCTAGAGACTTCAACTCTGTCCCTCCCACCATTTCTTTATCTCTTTCTGTGGAAACTTACAAAAAAGTGATGACCCTAATAATGATGGGATATTGGGGGTTTAAACTGCAGACTAATGGTCTCTGATGACGATCGGTCGTAGGAGCTGATTTTATTGTAGTTCGTTTACCTTGGGGGACCACTTAGCGACTCTTTTGGTTAAATGTTTGTTTCCCTTCCGTTTTCGAGATTGGGGAATGACTTTGTCACTTTCTCTCGGTTAAAATAGATAGCAGGGTAACCGTTTGGAAAAAGGTTACACACATTCCACGCACAATTGGGGTATAGGTACCTGAGGTTAGGTACCGACAAGACTTGACGAAAAAACTGATCTAAACTTTGAGCAGAGTGGCTGGTTGCGAACACTTTTACCGCACGTAACTTGAAGAGGACTGGGACTTGCACGTATCGTAGATTGAAGAAAACTGAATATAATTCCCATTGTTTCTTGGGGTTTTTATACCTATTGGCTACATTAGTTGGAAAGAGTGTAACAATCCCTTTGTCTCTATCTCGTACCTTTGGTCAATCTCAACGGAGCTCTTCTACTCCTTCCTGTACCTCTGATCGATCTCAACCGGACTCTTCTACTCGTTCATGTACCTTCTGGTCGATCTCAACCGAGCTCTCCTAACCAGAGGTACACCGAGATCATTCAGAAAGATTTCAAACTGGAGATTACTGTGAGTAGAGTGAGACAAACCTTCAGTCTCTCTCCTATGTTTTGGTAGGTTTCTTGAGCTCAAAGGCCTGGTGACCTATTTAGAAAAAGGCACACTGAGATCGATTCGGTAGAGTGCTAAGACCCTTTCGTCTCTGTCCTGTGTTTGTGTTCGATCTCTTATACTTCGAAGATTTCCAAATACATGCTCGTAGTGAGCCAGCTATAGATCCGAGAGAAAATCTGTACACGTCATTTCCACATGTAATTCGTATATAAACAATAGGTTACAATAGGCTGGATTTCAATATTCTTAATAATCATATTTACTATTTTTATTAAATAACGTCATAGGACGTGACAATATATAAAATATTCCAACAGCAAATATTCCCGAAAATGAAATTTCTTGATACTAAAAATTGACGACATATTAAGTTTTCCGAATGTAAAATTGCGGACAGACTTTTACTTTTCCAAATTCTGAAATTTCTGACTTGTAATATTGCCCACAAAAAATCCCCAATAAAAATTTGGAGACAAAAAATCCCGCATTATAAAATTTCCGACAAAAAAACCCAAATAAAAAAATTTCCGACAAAAAGTCCCGAATTATAAAAGTGCCGAAAATAAAAAATATTGAAATTTAAAATTTCTGACAACTTAATGTTTGGATAATTTTAATTTTTAAAACGATATCTTCCGCCAGCAAAAATAAGCTGAAGTTGAAAAGATCAAAAACAATTTTTTTTCAATACATCACGATGTTATATTGACATTTCTGCTTTAATTATCTTCTTCTAGTAAGAGAGCTTATGAAAATTAATAAAGCTATTTAAAATCATTATATTTCATTAAAATTTGGTATTTCGGAGTTAAAAAAACAGAGGCAGAAAGACTTAAAAATGTCACGTTCCCACGACTATTATTATTATTACTATTATTGTTATTAGTATTTTAAATTTTTTACAGGCCCTTGAGGTACCTGGTCGTAAGGCCGCTAGTACGGACTAAGTCAAGTACAACGGACAGTCATCATTAAAAAATTTCTAAACACAAAAGACAACATACTACATTCCCGACAAACACAAAAACAATTTAAAATTAAATTGTAGTTACTAAATGAACTAAAGCTGCAGTCAAAAGTTTAAAAATGAAAAATGGAATCTCATTTTTTATTTCTTTTCGGGAATGATCTTACGCTCCAGCCCAAAAAGCAGTTAGCCGCTTTCTTCTTGACAGTCCAAAAAACATCGGACTATGTGGCAGACGTTAAGTAAAACCGCTTTTCAGGTTAAACTCCTAGATCTTCCAGGTGTTTCTGGCACCTCGCGTGGACATTCTCCGTGCCCGAAATCATAATAACCTGAATGATAACTTTTTCCAGCTCTCAAATCCTCGTGATTTTCTTCCTAAGTTTCCTATACTTTTGGGTCTTGGTTGTACCTTGGATCTTAAATGTTCTTACCAAAGGAAACCGCAATACGGACGTATTGCGACCGCTTATCAAGCAACACAATATGCGGCCTATTGTGAACAACAGTGTTGTCTGCTAGGATCGTTCTGTCCCAGTAAAGGCGGTAATTCTCGTTTTCGAGGATCGCTACATAATTGTGCCTGTGAGTATACTCTCACAAAACTATCCTTCAACATCCATCAATTATGTGCTCGATGGATTCATTAGAATCACCACACAGCCGGCACCAATCGTCCATCTTAAAGCGGAGAATATGGTCTTGGTAATTTCTGGTGCCGACTATCTTGCCCTAAGTGGCCATGGCAAACTCTTCCATTTCCGGAAAGAATTCGCCTCTTCGTAGCTACAGGTTGTACGCTTTGCTGTCCAAGTTGAATTGATCTTGTGACCTGGGATGCTGTTAGGTAATGGCTTTAGTCTTCATTCCTGAGCAGTTTGCTCTGGATAGAAGCTAGGATGTTAACAACATTCGGATTGTGTTTATAGTCGATGTATGCTATGTGCAGGTTGCGCTGTTTTTGCACCTGCTTCACCGCAATACTATCGACCATTACCAGATCCTTGCACTCTCGCGAGTTACGACAGCAGCCTTTTTGTTCTTCTGTGAGGATGTTGTTGGTCACCGTGAGCATAGACCTTATCGGATATAATTGCTGTGAGGCATTTGTAGAGAGTTGGAAGACATGCTATTGGCCTGAAGGCCGATGGACTATGTGCGTCTGGCTTCTTTGGAAGCATGTACGTTACTCCCTCAGTCATCAAGGAGGGAATCAAATCTGGATGATCACGTATGTTCTGATAGAAGCTAGCTCAGAACCTATGCACACACATGCGTGCATGGGTTGTGCATACCAAAATTATGTAAAAGTTGTACACCATATGCGGTCCAGGTACTCGCCAGTTTTTCGCCCTCCTCAACACTCTGGTAAAGTCAGAGGTTAGGACGTTAGTAACCTACATGTCCAGAATGTTGAATATGCATTTTCTCTCGAGGTTAAGCCACGGTGCTTCCAAGTTGCTCTTATTATTTTTGCCCCAGACAGCTTCCCAGTAATTAGCCATGTCTTTTACATGTGGAACTTCGAACGTCCGATCTTGTCCTTGGGCTTTATCGATTTCACGGTAGAACCGTTTTTCATCCGCTTTAAAAGCCCTATTTTGGTCTTTTCTGGCGTTAGACTTTTTGTATCTGCGCAGCCACGCAGTCAGGACAGCTAGTCTCTGCCGGAAGGTATCAATTACTTCGTCCAACGTCGAATCGGATGCTCCATATTCGACGTTTTGTGAGCAATGGATGTCCGCCACGCGACAGGTCAGCCTCTGAGCTCTGTCGCCTCTTCTAAATTGAGTCAACCTACTCAGTTTTCATCTTACTTTGCTGACCTCGTTTTCGATTCTTCGTTTCCATGGCGGAACATACTTGTCCATCCGTGTGGCGGTGTTGATGCCTTAACCCTATATTTAACTTAACTTAACCCTAAAGAACGTCGAAAAACTCTGCCTACGTCAAATCTCTGTGCGCTGGAAGCCTTGTAAAATCGAATAAGTGTAAATCTATATTTGCAATCATCATTAAATCTTGCATCGCAATATTGCCAGTGTGAATCTTTGATTGTACCATTGTCCAGACAGGTTCGACCACTTACAACTACATCACAACCGAAGTTCTGCAGATTCAAAGTCAAACAGGCACCTAATCAGGATTTTAACACTTTTTGAGTTAACCAGTCACTGACCACCAACGCTCTCAAATATGAAACAAATCCGGTGAACCTTATTTCTAAAAGTAGCTCAACGCAGCTCAAGGATTTCCTATATCGCTGCCAGTGCTTCAAGTAGTAGAAAGTATACCAAAAGCATAAACTACGTAATTTGTAATTTAAATGAATAAATTGATTACAAATGGTACCTTCTATTTCATATTCATTTCGCTTGTCCTCGTCCCAAGATTAGTTTTCTTATAAGATTAACCTAAATCGAGGAACATTTAGGGAACGTTAATTCTGTGATCGACTTCAATTAATTAGATATCAGACTCATTAGATAAGACGTCACAGAGTTAACATTTTTGGCGCCTTGGCCATATGTTTAGCAAGGCAATTTGAATTTTGGGAGAGCCTTTTGACCAATTCTTAAAATATTCTTGAAAAACTCCTAAAATTTTTTTTTGGTGTGAGTAAAAAATTTTTTTACTTTTCTTTCCAAATGTGGCTAAGAGAATTGATAGCAGTAGTACAACTTTTCTAAAATTTTAATACATCGAAACTGTTGCTCTTCTAAATTGTTTGTTCTTTTGTTTTTTACAATCATTGCAAGTAATTATTAAATTATTAATTTCGATTAATCGATTTCAAAGCTTATGGTATTGATGAGGTATTTATTGCATGATTAGCATTAAGAATAGTTGATACAAACTGTCCATTTTAATATAAGAACTGTGCGCATGAGATTTTCTGCAAAATTTCATCATCCCTCCCAAATCTAAAAATCGTGTGCAATATCTTTATAATTTATTCCAGCAAATTTTAAAGTTACACGTTAGGATAAATTTTTGAATCATCTGCATACAAATTTTCCAAATAAAACCATAAATATATCAAACAGTTTCATTGCGTGAATAAATTATTAATAATCATAATTTTTTAATTCAGAGAAACATAAATCAAACAGAGTTTCCTTTGTTTCACAAAATATTATCATTTTCCTTGCAGGACGTAATTTCTTCAATGTCTCAGGAAAGTAAGCAGAATCCAGCGAAAACAGTAACACGTAGTCAAAGTAAGACTAATCCAGAATTAGCAAAGCTAACTGAGGAAAATAATAAAAGAATCACTCCCCAGAAAAAAAACAGTAAGTCGAAAAAATTAGTTGAATCTGTAGGTAACATGTCGAGTAAAAACTAGGATCAAACTCCTGTTAAAAATCAGCAATTACAGGTTGACTCTCCTTCACCAATATCTTTACAAAATACTAGCATAATTAGTGGTTCTAGCATTTCTAACCGTGAAAAATTTTTTTGAACATTCGTTACTTAATTCAACTGTTTCATTTCAAGATTGCACAGCAGTGGAATCCGAGAAATTCGATAACACATTAATTCCAAACAAAACCGAAAATAATCACAGCTCCACAAAAAAAAAAGTTGTCAGCCCCAGAAAACAAAATAGGCTCACCCTCTGTTTTTGAGGTCGCTAAATGCGAATCCGGAGCCGGTTTGGCTCCATCACGTCACATTTCGTCACTTACCTTAAAAAACATGGAACATCGCTGATTTCAGGTGAAGCATGATTTCCGTTTATGAAAAGTGGTCATATTCTATGTTTTCGAGGTCGCTGAGTACGAATCCTGAGTCGTTGTGGTTCTATGACGTCACACTTCGTCCCTAACCTCAAGAAAACGTGGCAAATTGATCATTTTGTGTAAAACATGCATTTTTTCAATGCAAAGTGTCGAATCCTATGTTTTCTAGGTTCCTGAGTCCGAATTCACAGCAAGTTCCTTTCAATTCACGCTCTTCTGGAGTATCGCACTCTTTTATCTTCGAAAGATCGACGTAATGGATTCCGCTTCCTTTGAACTCCTCTCTGTGTATGTTCTCTCTTCAATGTCCAACAAAAGTCTGCCATCATGTTTATATCCCACCTCTCTTGGTAGCGACGTTCCATCTCTTTAATATCTTAATGGAATCTTTCTCCATGCTCTTCACTGTAATCACAAAAATTTATTGCATATTACATCCCATTTGACTGAAGTTCTGTATCATATTTCTCACAATTCTTTTGTAATTATCACTCTTGTGGTTCCCTTAAAAGTTTTCAACAACTTTCTCGAGGCTTAACCAAGCTGTTTTTTGCACTTTATTCATAGTTGGGACGAAATTCTGATCCCTACACATTTTCCGGATTTGAGATCCAACGAATATTCGTGATTTTAGTTTTGCATCCGATAGTTCTGGGAATTGTCCTTGAAGATATATAAAACAGCTATTTGCTTCTTCTAATGCTGATACAAACTGCTTCACCATGCCCAGTTTTATATGCATAGGTGGCAGTAAAACCCTCGCTGGATCCACTAGTGGGAGGTTGATGATGTTCTCTGATCATGGATCAAAAGTTTCTCTGGCTGACCAATCAATCTTTTTTAACGATTAGATCGGTCTCTACTATCCTATAAGCATAGGAAACATGGGTGTTTAACGTTACCTGATTGCTGACCCAGAATTATTCCCAATATTTTGAAATCCCCACAAATCCGCCAATTGTGTTCTGAATATTTCAATTTATCCAATCGAACTTGATATTTTCGTAATTCTCTTTTAACGTAGTTGAATTTTCTACAGATATGGGAGCAAAAACATTCGTATTGTGAAGCAGAACAGCTTTCAAACTTCTCTTACAGGAATGTATAAATAGTCTCCATTTGATGGCTGTGTAAAACCCTGCTTTCAATTCATCCAGCAATCCATTTATATCGTGACAGTAAACTAATGAAGGCTCTTTTTCTTTTGTGAAATATTTCCTGAAATCTCTTTCTCTATTCCTATAGTCAGTTGCTTTCACATTTTTTTCCATCAAGTTTTTCCTTTTGAGTAAAGTAAAATCTACTGCGAAGCAGAACTTACTGTAGACTACCCCAATGATGCAACAAGGAAAGCGTGACAGGCACATATACAAACGTGTACACACACGTCCGCACAATTTCCTAAAGGCTTATGTGATCCATCGAGAGAAACACAATATCGCAGTTTGACGTGATTTTTTTCACTGAGTAATTTTTTTACAAATTCAGCAAACCTGTGAGTACATTTTCTTTTTTCAGTTTCTTTGGATAGTCCTAAATCTCTGATGAAATCGTTCAATTCTTCTATTGAAAAAAAGTTGTCGTTTCTTTTCTTTACTTCCTACATATTCGTCGTCAGTGTCAGATTCACTGGAGCATTCTTCTTCACTAGCGTCTTCTTGGATCTCTAAACCTTCCCGAAAAGAAATACATCCGATTCCTTCAATACCTTACACATCTGTATTGCACATCTTGATGGATCTTACTACTGTCGGAACATCGACGTAAGCAGTACTTCTTTTATTTTTTGTTGAATCCAGTTACATCGTTATTGCAGAAATAGCAATCCTTATCACAAGTGGGTTCTGCTCATAAAGTTTGACTTTTTAATTTTCGATCTTCAATAGTTTTGCTTTTATTCCAGCGAGTCAATTGTGATCTACAATAATCGTTTATTTTATGTGGCACCCATTCTTTATCCTGATCAGCAATTGTGAGATTATAACAATCTTCGTAAATAAAAAAATAAAACAATCTTCCTAAGACTTCACTGCATACGTAGCAGAATGAATTAGTGTCTCTTTTACAATGATGTTTTGAGGTGGTAGCTTCAAGATCAACTTGTGATTTAGTACTTTTAGATTGTCGAGTTGAGGATTGTTTTGTTTTGTTCATAAATACCATGAGTATATGATAGACCCACACATTAGTGATCCTGGTCCGATCGCAGGTGAGTCTGCCGTCCTGGGGGTAATAACCCTCATACCTCCCCAGGGCTAAGTATGAGGGCTTTCCGACTTTGATGAGGACAAAGACAACTCGTCGTCGGACACACTACGGCTTCATCCTCACACCCTAATGCCCTGCTGCAAGGCAGTATGCTCCTACTGGATTGGCTACTCCAATAGATAGTGATACGAATCATTCTACACATCCCCTTTCAGGGCAGTTGTCATCGTTCACAGAATCTGTCGAAGTAGCAGGATTTCGTCACTCGTTCACGCAACAAGATCATATTGAGAGAAAATTTCGTTCAGCATTATCAAAATAACAAAGATGCATGCATCACCTGATGTCACTGTGCGATCAAAAATATAATTATGCAGTGCCAGCACGTGCGAAATGCTGGTTCGCACGGTTATTATCTGCATAATGCTGTCGACGGCATCAACTGATTTTTGACTAGCTTTCAATTTCCGCTAAGCGAAAAATCGGACGAGTGGAGTCTGGTCTGTTGGATTCAAAGTTTTTCCTAAGTTACGTATCAAAAATTAAATGCTGTGACCGTTGTATCGAACCGACTCAGGATTCGTATTCAGCGACCTTTTCATGGACGGGAATCATGTTAACCTGAAATCAGCGATTTTTCTATATTTTTGAGGTTAGGGACGAAATGTGACGTGATGGAGCGAAACCGGTTCTGGATTCGGATTCAGTGACCTCAAAAACGTAGGGCAAGCCTATTCTGGTTTCTAGGGCTTACAACTTTTTTTTCGTGGGGCTGTGATAATCAATCGAGTATGACGGAATCAGGAAACGAAGATCACATTCCTTTAGAAGATCAGAATCACCCTTTGTAACGGAAAAACCGAAGTTCCGCTTGCGAAGTTTAGACCAAAGATAATCTCGGAACATCACAGTAGTCTTGTCGGAACTCGTAAGGACATAACCAAAACTTATCGACGAATCAAAGAACGGTATACTTGGCCTGGATTACGAGATGAAGTGAGACACTTCATTTGAGGTTGCAAAAGTTTCTATGAACAGAAACTCGTGAGATATCGTACTCGGAAGCGCATGCTGATCCCCGATACCCCTGCGGAACCCTTCGGCATGGTTTCTTTTATCACAGTTGGCAAGCTTCTAACAACCCCTAATTTGAAATCGCCATATCCTTACTATGCAGGACAATTTTAGCAAGTATTGCATAGCCATTCTCAGCCCTAATATCAAAACCACCACTATCGCTCATACAGTCGCGACAACCCTGTTCTCACAGTACGGAGTCCCCCGGAGTATTCTTACAGATCGCAGAGGGAGCTTTATCAGTAGCTTGATGAAAAAACTTGAAAGGTTATTTAATGTAAAGCAGCTAACAACCTCGGGCTGTAGACCGCAAACCAACGGATCGCTAAAAAGAAGTCACATCATGCTGACGGATTATATCAACCACTACACTAACTATTTCGACGATTGGGATCAACTACTCCCTTTCACCATGTTTGCTTATAACACGTCAGTTCATGAAGCGACAAATTTCACGTCATATGAACTGATTTTCAGTCGATTGGCACGGACCCTAGGCCTTTTCCTTCAGGGCTCAGAACTAGATACTTACGGGTCATATTTGCGCGACCTAATCGTCCGAATAACGGAAATACAAAGAATCGCTGCCACAAACATAATAAGGGCTAAAAATCGCTCTGAGGAGTACGACGACGGGAAGGTGAAACCCTGCACACGAAAATCGGGGATCGGGTTTATGCTAGAAGAGAAGTCAGGGTAAATAAATTCGACAAACAAGCAGACGGACCCTACACCGTCGTCCGGATCACCGAGAACAACAATGCCATCCTAGAAACCGAAACTAGAGAAAGATTGTCCAAACTTAAGGACAAGTTAAGGGTTGCACATTGTTAGGGTTGATCGAAACCAATGGAAACTTAAGGCACGATGTACGTTTCTAAAATCTAGAGAGGGTTAAGGACATCCTTACTTTGTGAGATTTGTAGAACATATATTCTGTTTCGGTTCCTCGAAAAGAAATCATATAAATAAATATATATATATATATGAATAAAATTCTAACGTCCTTTCTTTTTAGGAAAAACATGGAGATGATGAGCTGTAGTTGGACACTGTTCTAATTGGTCCTTCTTAAATTCCAAGGGCAAGTTGATGGGGCCACACACCGGGTCCCCCTATTTTAAACTAGCAGCGGTCTCTACTACGAGTACTGGGGTCCGATGGGGCAACACTTGGCACAATAGCCATCACTTGGTGAGTGGCTGTTTTCCTGGAGTGGACAGCATCCATTCGTTTCTATATGCCTGTAAACATCGGCTCAGTGTGCTTCCCACCCATTGCCCACCAGGGTATGAAGCTGACTGCCATCAGGTCATAAAGAACTATGACCTTTCAGATAGACTCACCACTGCAGATCATATTCAACTAAAAATTTCCCGAGAAGAAGCGCAACTAGAGAAGCTCACCCTTCGAACTCTCTCGTCCAAGGTGCCCCCAAGAATGAAAGTCAGGAGAACTACTCCCTTATTAGGTTTCCCCGGTGGACTGGTTAGACTTATAGCCGGTTTACTAACTTAGGAAGGTAGGAAACGAATTAGTGCTAGAATCCAAGAGCTTAATTCAGCCCAGGCCAACATCTCTCATCTCATGGGCCAAGAATTCCATGAGATTCGGGCCCAATTAGAGGAAATCTATAAACACACAAAGGCTCAAACCAAAGAAATGAAGAAGTATCAAGGCAAATTTGCTGGGATCATGAAGAGACTGGTCTATCTCTAAACTCGGTTTCCCAGACAGAATACAACGATTATTCTGACCCGAGTCCTGCGAACCATAGAAGTCAAACTGGAAAAATATGCCCGATTTGCAGACCGAATTCTGGAAACAATCCGTATGGCCAGAAGAGGAGAACTTCACCCCTCGTTGCTAAAGTCTGAACAAACCCGTCTTCAGGGATACAGGACCATCTTCCGAAAGTGAATCTTCCCCCAGATGGACCCAGGGTTTCCATTGAAGAGTTGGCACAAATCTCTATAATAACGAAGAAGGGAAATTAAGGGTTTTCCTAGA
Organism: Euceroptres primus; assembly: GCA_037177015.1. NCBI lineage: Eukaryota > Metazoa > Arthropoda > Insecta > Hymenoptera > Figitidae > Euceroptres > Euceroptres primus. Next base: position 18,205 of record JBAGKK010335115.1, read on the forward strand.
TGTTCCGCTGATCGAGAAGTCGAGCTATTCCATTTATAAAATGCACACGCCCCCTGTACCTCAACCAATCTTGCAAAATGGCACAGGAATGGCGTATATTTCTTCGGAATATAACTATATCTCAGTGGAAGAATTATACAGGACCTATAGCTTGCTGAATAAAGCAGACATTGAATCATGTAGGGAGCTCTACGGCAAATACTTGTGCCCAAGAGCAGTATCCAAATTCGATTCAGCTAAGCAGGAAACCTGCGAAAGACAGCTCCTACTTCAGCCCACCATCAAGGCACTACGATCCTGCAATATTCAGATCAGAATATTCCTGGAAGATCAGAAGTTAGAAATTTTAAACAATCAGGAGTAACTCCTACTTGTGCAGCTTGTACCACAGGTACTAGAGGTAATGGTATAGATTCACCCACGAACATTCAAAGGCCGCTCAGAAACTAGGAATTTTTAAGTAATGATTGCAGTACCATTAAATAACATTATTAAATATTAATATATATATATATATATATATATATATATATATATATTTATGTGTGTGTACATATCTATCGCATGTATATGCATGTTTATGTTATGTAGTTGTAATGTCATCTAGTAGTAATATTATTGGTAATAAAAGGAGATTTGCACCAACTAGTCTAAGGGTAAATCACAAAAAGCCATTGGGGATTAATTTTGTTGCAATTTATTTTAAATAATTTAAACAATCGAAAATTTGATTGCGAATTCAATTATTTTCAAGTCTCATTTTTGTTGCGACTCATCTTGAAAAACACACCTCATATTAAAACTAAGGATCTACGTTTTACTGTGATTGTTTCTCTGCCCAGGAATTGTTTGACGACTATTAGATCTGCTCAATATTTCCAAAGAAAAGAAAAATTTATCACGAAGTCAGAACGATCTAACTTACGGTTTGCTTGGAGGTCATTTAAAAATGCTTAAATAAAATCAATTAAAAATCAACTTAAAATTAAACGTACCTAATTAAATATAAATAGAATTATTAAATAGAATTATTCGACCTCGGGGGTGGAGTAGGAGGGTTGCGATACCGTTATCCAGGCCCTCGGGACTTTCACTGCATAACGCTAAAAGAAAAAGGAAATAAATAAAGCTAAGGGAACGGTCAGCCCAATAGCAGAAAATAATTTTCTTTTGTATATAT
>JBAGKK010335220.1:0-19381 GCA_037177015.1 Euceroptres primus
TAGAAAAACAAATATTTTAGGGTACCCTCAATGGGGCCCTGACTTGATACGGCCCGTCCTGGTGGAGCCACCTTAACGTGCCATATTGTATCGACCAAATCAGATGGATGTGGCGTCACAGTAATTATGGTCTAGACAACTATTGCACATTGCCATATTAATTATGAGTGATAATTAGGGTAATATTAATAAAAAGTAAAACATGAATTTAAAATCACGCAGTATATTTCATTAATATATTAATATATTAATACTACATAAAATACATGAGATACACATATGTATATACCAAGTCCATTTCACAAAAAAGAACTCTGCTGGAAGTAAAATGATAGATTCAAATTTTTTAAAGAATGTACACACCAAGAGATAGAAAAAGATAGATATTACCGGATTACCACAATTTCTATATTTTTCTATCTCTTTACTTCCAGCAGGGAACTCACAACAAAATAGCTAAAAAATAACCAAAATAAAATGGCGCTGAGCGTGGGACACATCCAAATCATACGTAAAGATATGGTTGTGTCCGACATAAATACAAGAGCCATTTAATTAGACAGGACAGCCTCAGAATGGTTGGCACATCCATACCTCGGCCAACCACATGTCTATTGTCTATGGTCCACACAGACATTCTCTTAGTACCTGGATTCATAGCTTAACTTGTATCAACGATGACTGTGGATAACTCAGAAAAATTATGCTTAACAATATTTCAATGGTTGTAACAACCATACTCCTCTTTCAGCAGCCTTGACCTACAAATTTGGTACTGTTTAGAAAATTCATTTTTCGATCATGAACGGTTCTTGGTCGTCCAAAAAAAATGTTTTTCAAATTTCTAAGGGGCGCATACATTATTACCGTAAAATCATCTAACTTCGGACACCCATTTTTCTTTGTCTCCAGATAATTGAACGGTATAAAAGTAACATAAATTAAAATCCCAAAGCCTGCCTTCAAGTAAAAAGTTAGTTTTGTATTAAAACATTAGTACAGATCCAAGAAAAATAGGTGTCCGAAGTTGGGGCCAGTGTCCGAAGTTAGGTGATTTTACGGTACGTAAGACTTTATTTTTTTGGGGGGATGGGGTCAGCAAAATCTTACGCCCATGTTAAAGTTACATACACTTAGGGCCGGTTTCACCAACTGTGATTAAATTTTAATCCTCGATTAACTTGAGTTAATCAGTTCCTTGCGTTCCACCAACTTTTAAACCATGATTAAGAAAGCCTGATAACCGTTTAACTTAATCGGCCATTTTTGGCCGGTTAGCAACTTAACCAGCGATTATCGGGGGTCAACATAACCTCAAAGTTGAAGATAAAGTGTAGAGCAGCAACTATATTTTCTGCCATATTCTTAAAATATACTTTTTTCACGTTTTTCACTTCAGAGCATACACTTTTAATTTTTTCAATCACGATCTACAAATTGTGTCAACTTGGGTACGTATCGATGAAGCAACGCGTCATGGGTGACGTCAGAGGTCTACTTTGAGCGCTAAAACATGTTTCGTCACTCAGCCAATCAGAATCACCGTTACAATAGAAACTAGATTTATTGCGAATAGAATATACGGTTAACTAATCAGAGGCTATTTAGTAAATCATGGATTCAGTCACAATTGATGGAGTCGGCCCTTACTATGGGAAGAGCGTGGGTCTAAAGTTTCAAAAATATCCCTTACGTTATTATTTACGTCCCTTACTAAAAAAAAAAAGATAAATAAAAAAACACTGAGCAAAACAATTTCAAAGAATTTAAAGAAAACTTATCCTTTCATCCTGATAGCAGCAGTATTGAAAAGAGAAACCAATCAATCATTAATTACGCTCAGCTAATATTGTCAATGAAGAAGACTCCGTATAGAAAGAGAACCACGAGGGCCAGTTAATCACGACGAGGTTGAGCGCCGCGGCGGGTGTGACCGTGAACGAAGAGGCAGGAAAGCAAGACAGTGTTGTGGAGCATTATCTCTGTCCTCACCCCTCCCGTCGGCGGCCTCTCCACGCCAGCACCTCTCCCTCCACTCGCCGAGTACCACGGCACGAAGTGGACACTCGTTGAAGTGGCGTTGGGTGGGGGTATGGGTCAGTGAAGGACCGGCGTGTCGCCACGGGGCGATGGTGGGGTGTGTGAGCAGGGAAAGCCGTGACGAGCGAAGAAGGGTACTTGCGGGGGTCAGGAGCAGGAGAAGGGGATGAATTGGTCGGTCTAGCGCGCCTACGGTGAACGAAAGTCGTTCGCCGAAGTAATCGCGCCGGATTCAGTTTTTGTTCGAAAGAGGGGCGTGGAAGAGGGGAAGGGAGGGGGATCTATCGGCTGCAAGAGCCGACTCCCGAGACCACCGAGAGATGACACTACCGCGCCCACCCGCTCCGAAACACGACGAGGGCGACGCGACGCTCACACAGGTGTACCCACGGTGCAGTATACCCTCCCCTACGAACCGTCACTTCCCCACGCCGCATCGACGCTTGCTCCCACCTATCGGCTCACCCTCCCCTCCCACACCTTTCGCTTCAAATATATTCTCGTCAACTCCCCCACGCTTGCGGCTCTCGCGCGTATGGAGATCCTGTGGCCGCGTGTTTGTTCTACGAACGAATACGAATACAATTGCGCGCTGCACCACGGCAACGTCGCAATCTCGAGCATCGCTGCGCCCGTACAATATCGTGTCAGCGCCTCCGTGCGACGAGGTCGAACGACCGTTTTACTTTCGGGAGTAGAAAGTCAATCGGATTCTGATTGTCAAGCTATTTTTATAAAAGACGGTAACTCAATTTTTTGAAAGCGAAATCTTGCCTTTTAAAAATATTTTATATGAAGGGGAATTCCGTAGATTTTTTGAGAAGCTTGAATACCGATCTTAGAGGTTCGTGATTGTTTTCGAACACATTTTTCTTTCTATAAGCACTTGAGTGACACGATAAAAATTTAAAAATTCTGTTTTTTAATTGAATTTAAAATTTTTACTAGAGATCATATTGGATCATATTATGAGCTAATGTGATATGAGATCTCATAATGGTGGGCCCCCACAATGTAGTGGATAAGCTCATATTAGAGATCATATTGTATCATATTTTGAGCTCATATGGTCTCTAATATATAAGCTCATGTGAGAGATCATATTGGATCATATTGTGATCTCATGTGATTTACAATATGAGTTCATAATATGACTCCCTCCCATTTAGAGGGGGACTCTCTAGAAATATGATCATATGTTCGACAATATGAGCTTATAATTTGATCACCCACCTTTAGAGAAGCACACTCTCTAAATTTGGTGGTTAAGCTCGTGTGAGCCCACTGTTTTAAGGACAGATAGACAATATGAGCTCACATGAGCTTGTATTGTAGATCATATGAGTTCTTATTATAGATCTTATTAGGATATATAGAAATGTGAGCTCTTATTGGAGATAGTATGAGCTCATATTGGAGATAATATCAGCTCTTATTTGAGATAGTATAAGCTCTTATTTGAGATAATCTGAGATCTTATTTTGGATAATCTGAGGTCTTGTTTGAGATAATATGAGCTCTTATTCGAGATAGTATGAACTCGTAGTTGAGATTATATGCGCTTATATTGTAGATCATATGAGCTTATATTACAGATTATGAGCTCTTATTTGAGATCATATGAGCTCTCATTTGAGATCATTTTAGGTTATATTTAAGATCAATATTTTTATGATTGAAAGAAGTATTAGCTCTTATTTGGGATAATATGAGCTCATATTGGATATAATATGAACTCATATTGGAGATGATATGAGCTCTTAGTTGAGATAATATGAGCTCTTATTTGAGATCATATGAGCTCTCATTTTAGGTTATATTTAAGATCAATATTTTTATGATTGAAAGAAGTATTAGCTCTTATTTGGGATAAGATGAGCTCATATTGGATATAATATGAACTCATATTGGAGATGATATGAGCTCTTATTTGAGATAATATGAGCTCTTATTCGAGATAAGATGGGCTCTTATTTCAGATAATATGAGCTCATATTTAAGATAATATAAGCTTTTATTTGAGATAATATGAGCTCTTATTTGAGATCATATGAGCTCATATTTATAACCTTTACAATCCCGGAAGCCACGTCAGTGGCTTTAAACTGTCAGTCAATTTTATACAGTTTTCTGGTCTCAATTTCCTTAAAAATGTTATAATGATTAAAAAAATTAAAATTAAAATGATAAAAATGTTTTCACACGAGTTATTTATGAAATATGAACTTAGTTTTTTGTTTAAACAATTATTCTTACGATATTTATTATTATTTAACCAACAAAAGTAAAAAAATGATGATGGTATGAATTTTCCGCTCCAGCCCGGAAGCCACTATAGTGGCGCGAGGAGGAGGGGTGGGGGTTCATCATTTTCATCATTCAACCCCATGACATTGATGAAAAAGTTCTAGCGCTAAAAACAAAAAAGTCGGTCAAAAACATGCCGGGATTGTAAAAGTTAAACTTTTTAGGAATTGACTGTATGAACTAATATTGAGGATGCTGGGTGAGTGCCGAAACGTTGGAGAATATATTTGCATATTTATTATTTGCATGTTTCTTTATTGTAGTTTGATGGTGGTGGGAAAAAAACGAAAGCAATAAAAAAGGAGATGGAAGGGGATTTGGTTGGTTGCCTTCTCATTTTTCTTTCCTCTTTTTTATTTTTGTTGGTTCTTTTTGTTGGACCTTTTTTGATTTATAAAGGAACATTTTATGGTATTTGTGCAAATTTGGTCGGTGGATTCTTGGGTTTTTTTTCAAGAGTTTTACATATTAATATTGAGATCATATATGAGCTCATATATTTTGGAAATTGACTGTACTTCTCGAAATAGCCGCGGCGAAATCTTTTTATAATATAGAGAGATATAGGGAGTTATTATTATAGTTATTATTATTAATTATTAATAGGAAAGAAATAGTGTATTTTCATTTTGAACATTGAAAATAGTTTTCCGAGATGATGTTAAGATTCAGAAAGAGGAACAAATACTGATTGATTTATCGACAGGACATTAGATGAGGCTATTTTGCTTTCAAAGCATTCAAACACTTGAGCACGGAAGACATCTTGGGTCAAGTCAAGCACTTCTCTCAAACATACAACGTGATACACTGGACAGAGTGCATTGTTCATTTGTGCATGTTCAATCATTCGACGTTGAGCAAACTGACGTAATTCACGCGAGAACAGATTATATTAACAACGTTATCGCTGCACACGACGTGTACATAAATAATGTACTCTTCTTCAGCAAAATTATTTATTTTGCATCTTGATAAAAGAATCTTTAAGATACTTTTTAAAACAGCCGACGGCATTGGCTTTTTACTGTATACAAGTTAGACTGACAAGTAGTTAGAGCATGTTTTATGTGATTTGTATTGCGTTTAACACTCGATGTGCAGATAAAATTACCTCAGATGTTTTTTGAGCATAACTTTGAAACAAAAAGCAAGAACATATTTTTTATTGTATTCTTTCCAGCACGTGGAGAAAAATAAATGCTTGGAACTAGCATCTAGATGTTGAATATAAAAATAGCCTACAGAAAAAATTGGAGGTTTCTTTTTGTTGCAGTTCTAATGGAACATAGGAAAATCACGTAGAAAGTGGCGCCATCTAGTGGGGTTTCTTTTTGTTGTATCTCCATTGGAACCCGAAAATCGGTTATAATTAACACTCCAGTTTTTCTGCACATCTTGGATGCATATGAAACAGTAAAATTTAGATATTAACGTGTATTTACAGGTTAAGATTCAGTACCTAGTAGATATGTGGAAAATGTGCTGTAATAAGCTGCCAGTGATGTCGTAGCAAGGTAATCTGGAAAAATTTAGAACCAAATTTAACATATTTTTTTCAATTACAAAATTTCCGGTATTTTATGGAAACTGAACTTAAATTTCCGGTAATTTATGAAAACTTTCCATAAATTTCCTAAAACTTCCGGTACTTTATGAAAACTTACCATAAATTTCCTAGCATTTCCATTAATTTATGGCAACTTATTATAAACTTTCAGTAAATTATATCTTACCGTACTTTTAAAAAAATTTCAGGTAATTTATGATAACTTACCGTAATTTTCTTTAAATTTCCGGTAATTGATAGTAACTTATCGTAAGTTTCTGAAAATTTCCAATAATTTGTGGAAAATTATTATAAATTTCTAGTAATTTATGATCAATTATCATAATTGTCTTAAAATTTCTGGTAATTTATGGTAACTTATCGTAAGTTACTTAAAATTTCAGGCAATTTTTGTAAACTTACTTTAAATTTCCGGTTAATTATAAAAACTGGCCTTAGATTTCCTTAAATTTTCCGGCAATTTATAAATGGCCTTAATTTTTTTCAATGTCCGGTATTTCATGGTAACTTATTATAAGTTATTGAAAATTCCCGTCAATTTATGTAAAATTACCATGAATTTCCGGTAATTTATGGAAACTTACCTTCAATTTCCGGTAATTTATAACTAACCGTAATTTTCTTTAAATTTCCGGTAATTTATGGTAAATTACCGTAATTTACTGAAAATGTCCGGCAATTTATCGAAACTTATCCTCAATTTCCGGTAATTTATGAAAATTGATCTTAAATTTCCCTAAACTTTCCGTCAATTTATGAATTGCCTTAATTTTATTCCACTTTCTGGTATTTTATGGTAACTCACTGTACGTTATTGAAAAATCCGGAAATTTATGGAAACTCACCATAAATTTCCGGTAATTTATGGAAAATTACCTTAAATTTCCAGAAATTTATATCTTACCGTACTTTTAAATACATTTCAGGTAATTTATGATAACTTACCGTAATTTTCTTAAAATTTCCGGTAATTGATCGTAACTTACCGTAAGTTACTGAAAATTCCCGGCAATTTGTAGAAACTTACCATAAATTTCCTGAACTTTCCAGTAATTTATGGAAACTTACCTTAAATTTTCGGAAATTCATAACTTAACGTAATTTTCTTCAAATTTCCGATAATTTATGGTAACTTACTGTAAGTTACCTTACCGGTGATGTCACCTTACTGTGACATCACAGGTAGCTTAGCTTTTCCTTGCCATGTACTAATTCTGAAGTAAAATTTCAAGCTTTGAAGTGGAAAATAGTTTTATTAGAGAAGGTTTTCATGTCAGTTATTGGAGCTAAAAGTTTAATTCGTTTTGAAGCGTAAATATTACATTTTTACTAGATCCTCACGGATTGTTGTTAATAGAAAATGTTTTGCCAATTCTTCCAGTAAAGGCGATTTTTCCAGTAAAGCTCAATACCTATAAATTTCTACTGAACCGTTTTCTAAAGTAGAAAATTTTTGCAGAAGCTGGAGAAAATGGAAGTTAGGTAATGTTGGCAGTATATCCTTTAACGAAAATTAGGCGAGACTACCTCACGTTAGTGCACCTTGTTGAATACCAAGATCGCAGTTCCCCGGTATCTGGAGCAGCAAAATTATTGACTATCTGGCACACTATAAACAGATTCTTGGCGCTTGAGTCAATGGCCAATAGATACCCGGCTTGTTTGCCTATGAACTATTGACAAGCTGATGTCGATTTTCTATTGGCGCTCGAGAAACTAGGAAGCGCCAATGGCGTCGGGTCGACATATTCCCGAGGCAGGTACTGCTGTGAGCTAGGTTCTAATGTAGGCTGGATAATTATTGCGTAATTAGTAAATTTGAGCTGTACCCGATCGATAGTCCTAAATTATTAGGATTGGTCCGCCGAGGTTGATGCATTGCTTACGGCATTGGCCACGCTTGGTAGTTAACAATATTAATTCTCTATCGCTGATAAGCTTCGCTAAACCAGTATTAGCGAAGGTAAATAGTCAATATATTTATTACACAGACCATGGAGAATTCTACATTCTCTAGTTTCTGCCGTTAAGTTATGGCTTAAGTTGATCTTTTTATACTTGCTTTTCCTTATGGCGATAGAAAAGTCAACAATAAAAACAAAAAATATTTATTAAAAATAATACCTTATCGGACAATCGGACATCCTCTGGCAATTTGTCTGATTTTCAACGTCACCCGGTATACTGTTACCGTTCACTACTCGGATTACCCATTTTACTCGATCTCTGTACCATGCGGCCTCGGTAACCAATGCAGCTTGTTTCTTGACTCACTGCTGTTTTAGGTTATGTCAATTTTCGTCTTCACGTTGTCTACTTGAAAGTCAAGCTGTGGTGAATATAAAAACCTGTTTTTAAAATTATCGAAACATTCATTCGATAGTAATAGTCACCCAAATGAATTATTGTATTCATTTGTAGAAGTTACACATATTGATTGACTTCCAGAATGTAACTAAAAAAATCCCAGCAGAAATGACCTAAACTCAGAAGCCGGTTACACCACGTGGCATAAAGTAAGCTAGCTTAAAGAAAAGAGGCATAAGAAAGTTACCGAAACTTACCGCAAGTTACCATAAATAACCGAAAAATTACCGGAAATTTACAGAAATTTTAGAAATTTCCGGTTATTTATCGGTTATTTATGGTAATTTTCTTATGCTTCTTATCAGCTATCTAACAAGATGCAGATACTTTACAAGTTTACAAACATAAATACTACATTCATAAAAAATTATATAAATTCAAATCTGAAAAATTTATAAATCCTGTGTTTAAAAATTCCCGTTAAAGAATTTCATATCTTTTAAAACATCAATTGAAGAATGATTTTTTTTCAAATTTTGTAAGGTGGTTTGTGTTTGAAATTTTTCAATATTAGAGCTTAAAATTTTCTAGGTACATACATATAGTGAAAAAATGCTTCTGAAAAGCTATGTTAGAAATGCATTTTAAAAGACTAAATCAATTAAGCTAATATCTGAATAATGATTTTTTTCATTTTTTTTAATCGTTCGGTATTTGGCAGTTCGATAATTGTCTATGTTCAACTTCCCGAAAATGAAGTACTTCGAAGTTAATATTTAACTCTTTAACGGCCAAGCCTAAAACCCGTGGACTAGAAATTCTTGAAAAATTCAGGGTTAATGTATGGTCAATGGTCATTTTCTGATCGATTTATGCAATAAAAATTTTAAAATCTTTTTTTAGTTTTCTCGGTTTCTATTGAGTATACGATAGCTTATAACCACCTTACGTGATACGGAATTGAGCGCTTGGGTGCAAGAACAACCTACTTGTATTTTCAGAAGTCACTTGTTTTTCATTTGTTCTTAATGAAGTTATATATAAAACAAATGAAAAAACAAGTGACTTCTGCAGATACAAGTAGGTTGTTCTTGCACCTAGCCGCTCAAATGTCCACTTTGAGCTAATCCACACATTTATTTTGCAGAATTCTAAGTTTATTACTAGTGTTGGACTGTTGGTTAAGTTACTTTGTTAAAAGTAACTACTTACAGTTACGTTACTTTGCCATAAAAGTTAACTAGTTACAATTACAGTTTCTCTCTTAGAAAAGTAACTCGTTACAGTTACAGTTTCTAGAGGAAGTAACTTAAGTTCCTTTTAAAGATAGTTTAAATTTCTCCCCTCCCCCTGCAGTTTAAAATAATTTCAAACAGGTAGGCATTAGTCAAAATAAAAAGTACGCGATATGTTTCAGCAAGTGAACAGTAATACACTCATCGCTCGTAATAAGGCCGGCCTTGGGGGTAGACGGCACTATAATGGGTACGATTAAAATCCGGTTTGAACCGGATTTAAAGCGACGAGCGAGCACTCTTTTATCTCAACACTCAGGACCGCGTATATAGTCTCTGAACGTACGAAAGTAAATCCGCAGAGAGTCGCGATGTAAACAACTTCTGGCGGCCCTGACTACCCGAGTAAAGGCGCCGTCGCGGGACGCTCAGGGGGGAGAGACAGAAGCAGTCAAGCGTGAAGAACCCTGAAGCCGGCCGGCCTTATTACGCGCGATGAGTGTATATTAATTTTAAAAAAAATTACAAACTTCTCTCCGTATCTCTTATTACGTTCCCACACAGGGGTCCAAATGTTTTTTAATTCAAAAATTCTACAGCTTAAAATTTTTGACCGATTCAAGTTTTTCGTTTAATCACTGAAACCTCTGTTGAAGTCATCTCGAGAAGAGACTTCCAGGAATTTGTTTCTGGGTGATGAGTCCAAGGGGACGAGGAAAGCTAAGCTCGTAGCTCATCGGTGTCGCGCAAGTAGCGTAGCAACAAAGTGCGCAATAGTGACGCAGTAGTCTACGCGTTGAATTCCATCCGCTCGCATCAGTTCGTTTTCAGTGTTTTGGTTATGCGTTATGTGTAATAATTCATAAATAATAACTAAATCAAATTTAACAGTAAGGTAAACGTTAAATTAAACTTATATTTAAAAAATATTTTTCACTCGTGACAAAAATCAATTAGAAATAGTTCATACGACCCTAACTTGTTTACGTTTAGAGTCACTCGCTTTAGTGTCAAGGCCATTGAAGCAACCTCCGGAGCCGGCATTAAATCGGGCTTTCAGTGTACCTCGATTTAGGCGAAGGCCATTCAGGTAACCCCCGAAACCCGTCATAAATCGAGGTTTCAGTGTAAAATTAAAGAGCAATAAATTTCGATGATAACAGTGTTCATGGATTTTTAAATTTCCTTTTTTTATGCATTATATTTATAAACAATATATGATAACAGTGACGTTCTTCAGAAAATAATTTTTCGTCATTTCAGCATTTTCATTTGGCTTTTTCTCGATCTCATGACAAAAAGCACTGTATTTGCAGTGTCCAAACGAAAATTTTGGCTCGAACGATTAAATCCCTGAGCTTCGCCTCGTAATTCAAACTACGCTCTCACCAAAATTTGCGTTCAAACTTGGCGAATAATGTACTATTTTACCCTTTGAACGACGTAGCTATATTGTAAATCTCCTTAAATCAATTGAAGGGAACTAAAAGAATATAAATAATTTATTAATAATCCATTTCATTGTTATAAACAAATTAAGTGAACAATTTTCAAAAAATTGTAATGTATGGTATAACATTTTCTTGTTACTAAAACTGTTATATATTATTGCAGGAGTGATTTCTTGTCACAAAACTTTTAATAAATTAACAATAAACATTATATATTTAGAAAAATCGATGTTTGGATTATTGTAAACAATTTTTTGGACAATGTTTAAATTTGTGCTTTTCTTAGATTCGGATTTCCCTAAATCTTTTGAATTGCTACAGATGCACAGATATTCTTAAAAATGATATACGTTAAAATACCACGTTTATAATTTTGATAAACAAATACAATTCAAAAAATTGGAAATTTTGGCATTTTCGCGTAGAAAAAAATTGATTTTTGTGCTGGAACTGCTTTGTAGTGAATTGTGAGGAACGCTAGTCATAAAACTTAAGAAAAATTAACAATACCTATTATTATAAACAATTTTTCTGGCAATATACTTCATTTTACGTTTTTTTTCGGATTTGAAATTTCCGTAACTACTTTATTTGCTAAAGATTTTATTAAAAATGTATTAAAATATGTAATTGTATTTATTAAAAGATAACAATTATAATTTTTGTAAACAAATGCAATAAACAAATATAAATAAAATACGGTGACTCCCTGTTCGTAGCAGACAACTTTGTTTTTCATGAAATACACTGCTTTTCCGCTTTATGTACCTCCAGTATATGGGTTTTTACTCGTGACAAAAATCAAACAAAAATAATTCATACCGCCCTGACTGTTTACGTTTAGAGACACCCGCTTTAAGTCCAAGGCCATTGCAGGGCATCCTTGAAACCCGTCTTAAAGCGGAAGAGCAGTGAACAAATTATTAATTTTCTTCGATGTGCTTAACAAACAAAACTAATTAATATATCTCACTATTTCTTTGAATTGCTCAGAAAACAATACTCTGTTCTTTATTTTAATTATACTGAGAGAAAAAATAGATCAGGGCAACTTGAGTCAGCGTAGTTGAAATTGTCCTTGACTTTTTTTTTGTAATCAACAATGTAGATTTGAATGTAGTTGCAACAACATGAAAAACTAGTTGTTGCAACTAGATAACTTGGTAGAATTAATTTTTCGCTGTCAGAAAGTTTTTTTAATTCAAGGAATTTTCACATAATCCACTGAATAAATAATATATAAATTTTATGATGTTGAATTGAAAAACTGTGTAACTAGATGTCGAAACAAAATAAATACAAATTTTAATTGTATTTTATACAAACCAGAATCTTGTGGTACAAGATTTTTCTTCTATGTTAGTCTGAGTTCCTTGTTGCAGCGACTAGTCTTATAATTCCTCTAACCAGGTTCTCTACTTGCTCGAACGTTATTCGTCAAGTCAAAGACTTTTTCTTACTAGAGAACCTAGTTACTGTTACCAGAAGCTCCAAAATGGGTACTGTAACTTTGTGCATAGTCACTGTAATCAGAAATCTGGTCGCAGCAACTAGAAAATGTAGTTTCTAATACTTTAAATGACGAACTTGAATTTTTAGTTACCCTGAGACTAGGTACCATTTCTCTCAGTGTACTCAAAAGATTATGAGCCAAATTGGAGTTAGAAAAATCCGACTCCCTATGGTCCACTCTCCTCTATTTATATTTCTTATTTTGGACCCTAAAGCCAAGTTACCATCAACATCTTATCATTTTTGAGGGTCAATGCAAGTCCATTCTTATATTTTAATATTAAAATTTTGGTTGTGATTCGCGAAACAGTTTTCACTTAGGGACTCAAATACATATAACGTTGAAATTTTTTGAAAATAAAAGAAATGTTTGGAAATTGTACAATCATCTTCAACCTGCTTCTGTAGAACTAGGTTGAAGATTATTGTTAAACTTTTTTTTCTCTGAAGCTCCTATCGCACACATTTTCCAAATTCAGCGAATTTCAAATTTTTCAAATGATTCCAATTTCATCGGAACGAGTGGAAATTACTATCATTCTTTTTTATCTCCAATGCTTTTACGTTTTTAAACGATTTTACCAGATCAATGTCCCTCAACTTGCGACTGAATACCAGTGCATTGCACATACGGGAGGGGGAAGTCCATTTGTGACAGCGGTTTTGTCAAAACGAGTGAAGCCGGGATAAAAGCGCGAAAATTCTGCGCCTAGTTAATATCACCGATCGAAAGCTCGACATTCTGCGTAAGGACAGAACGAGATAGAAAGAGAGAGGGTTGGTTATGAAGAGATAGAGAAGCCAAAACGTAAAAGCAATAATAGGCAGAGAGAAAGAGAGAAAGAGAGAGGGAGAGAGAGAGAGAGGGGGGGGAGTTATAAAGTGGGGTTAGGTTAGCAAGGGGTGGAAGTGGAGTACGATACATGCGCATATGAACGTACCCATGAGTGCCAAGCGCGGATAATAATTATTTTCCTAATTTCCTGGCACAGAGCGCGGACGACCAGCCCATCAATTCCGCGGATCGGATAAACCAACTGTCACGTTCACGCTTAAATTCAAAACAGAGGGTGCGCCGAACTCTCCATCCTCTTTCCCTTCGCTACCCCCGCCTACTCAGTCAAATGGCATTTAATTCTCCATGAAATCCGATTTAATATTATATTTCCATATTGCTTGCAACCCTTCCCTAATTTTTTAATTTTATTTTTAAATTATTTTAAATAGTTAATAAAATAAAAGTGTTGGGATTCTCGTTACAAGTATCTACACGGAGAAAATTTGATCGGTAATACTTACCGAAAGTTATGGTGAAATTTGGATATAGTGGCGTTTCGGTAAATTTTCACGTGCAGCACTGAAAAAGGAATTACACGAAAGTCTAACGAGCTGCGAAGGGATTTATAACAAATGATAGGTATATTTTCCTAAAAGCACAGGAGAAAGTATTTTGCATGAGCTGGTCTGTTTACCAAACCTTTCGGTACAATGCAAGGTGCAGCTCAAGACAGTGCCCCGAAAATGCAAGAAGAGTTACAGTCACGAACTTGAAAATTTACCAAGCCGTGCGGTACAGAATAAAAAAGAATAATAATCTCGTTATTAATGTATGTAATAAGTTCTCAAAAAGATCAAAAGCCACCAACTAATATGCTTCATATACATACAATTTTAATGGTAGTAAATTACAAAGCTAAACTATAGTATGTATACATACATAAATAAACCTATTACTATGACTAATACACATATAAAACTATATCGCTATAACCGACGAATCGCACGCACGACGTTGGGAGTATAGATTTGAATCGTCCTTATATACTAACCAGTAGAATGTATCATCACTTGTGAGAAAGCACTGCTAGAACCGGCAAGCATGGCCAAGTGCTTTGTGTTGATTAGAAAATCTCTACTGCGCATGAGCGGGATGTTGATGCTAGTTCGCTTTTAGGTATGCGCTTTGTAGTCTTTACCGAACGGATCGTCATTCGTTCATTCCAGCCTTGAAAAGGTTCTTTGAATAAAAGTGAAGCCTCCCGAAAGTAAATTCGAAAATTTAATGCGACTATTTTGAAGTTTTCAATTTATCTTGGAAGAAATTTTATTTTGTTGATGGTATTTTCTGTCGATTACTTTTTCATGTATTACATTATTCACCTTAATTATTACCTTCCACCTATTACATTGCACGACTTGAAAAATTACAGTGCTACTTTATATTTTTTAATGTACTTTACATAACATATTCCTAAAAAACTATTAAATAATACTGGTACTAGACGAAATTATACCGAAACGCCACTATATGCAAATTTCACCACAACTTTCGGTAATGATTACCGAGCAGATTTTCTCCGTGTATGTTACTGAAAAAGATAAGTTACTTGTATCTTTAGCAGTAACTTAGTTATTTTTTAAAAACAGTAACTGTCACGTAACGTAGTTACTGTTTTTGCAGTAACTTCACTGTAAAAAATTTTGGAAATTTTTAAGACTAAATAGAGTGACATTTTTCCGAAAAAGATCGGATATACGTTTTTCCGAGCAAAATGGGTAATTTCTCCGAGAATATTTGAAAATTTTCCGAATATATTGGTTAATTTTCGAAAAGTTAGGAAATATTTCGTAAGGCTTAGGAGATTGTATAAATAAGTCTCCAACTACAATTCGGAATCATTTCTGAATGCATTAGGAAAAATTACAAATGTTCGGGTTATAAGCTGGCAACCTTTCTTTGGCAAAATTTCCAAAAAAATTGTTTACAGTGTTGTAACTTTAATTTTAGTTACTTTTGAGTGACTTTGTATTTTTTGTATGACTTCCTTTTAATATCTGTTATGTGATGGACATAAATTTCAAAAGTTACGCGCAGAGGAAAATCAAAAGAATATCGTGATCGTGCATGCGCGCTGTTGCACAGTGAGATCAAGCATAATTTTTTTGATAAAAAAAGCCTGTTGTCCGATTCAACTTTTTCGTCTTTAAAATTATATAGAGCTATAAATTTCTAAGAGAACGGTGTTCAAAGTTGTTTTTATTTCCTTTTGTTCATGCATTATATTTTTAAACAAAGTAGGAAAAAAGTGACGTTTTTCAAAAAAATAATTTTTTACTCTTCAAAAATGATGTAGCTATATTGTAACTCGCCTTAGATCAACTCAAGGGGATTAAAAGAATACAAATAATTTATTGAGCAATCCATTTCATTGTTATAAACAGATTGTCAGTGAACAGACTGTCAAAAATCGTAATGTACAGTTTAAAATTTTGCAGTAAAACTGTTTTAAATTATTGCGGGAGTGAGTTTTATCTACAAAACTTTTAAGAAATTAACAATATTATTCATTAACATATTGTTAACAATTCGTTGGGCAATAGATTTAAATTTGTGGTTTTTTCATCGTATTTCCCTTCATCTCTTGAATTACTACAAATATTCTTAAAAAGATATGTGTTTAATTATATTTGTTAAAGTACAATACTTATAATTTTTATAAACAAATGGGAAATTCTGGCATTTTAGCGCCGATATCGCGAATATCTGTGCATCTGTAGCAATTCAAAAGATGAAGGGAAATCTGAATCTAAAAAAACCACAAATTTTAATATATCGTCTGAAAAATTGTTTATAACAATGGTTTTGTGACTAGAAATCACTCCCACAATAATTTAAAACAGTTTCAGTAACAAAAAAATGTTATACCGTACATTACAATTTTTGGAAAATTGTTCACTTAATTTGTTTATAACAATGAAATGGATTATTAACAAATCATTTGTATTCTTCTAGTTCCCCTCAGTTGATTTAAGGAGATTTACAACATAGCTACGTCGTTTTTGAAGAACAAAAAATTATTTTCTGAAGAACGTCACTGTTATCATATTTCGTTTTTAAATATGATGCATAAACAAAAGGAAATTTAAAAAGTCATGAACACTTTTCTCTTCGAAATTCATTGCTTTTTAATTTTATAAAAGAAAAACTTGGATCGGACAACAATTGTAAGCTGTAGAATTTTTGAACTAAAAAAGAACGATTGGTCCCACTGTGTGGGACCACTGCTCTTAAAAATTATTAAGAGATACTCCTTTCACGCACTCTACAGGCACACTGGTGCGAATCGGTATTTTCCGTTTTCGAAGCTCGTTATCTCCTTGAAAATTGTAGACAATTTTAAAAGTGGATATGCTTTCTCATGTAAAATTTTATGTCCAATTTATTAGTGATATTCAAATTTCGAAAAAGTTTTAGCATTTTTCGTAAACTTTAATTTTCAAAACGAAGATTTTGAAAAAATATTTTTTGTTAGTTTTTTATTCCATTTCTTACTGCCTCAACAGAATTACACTCATCGTTGAGTTATGGGCCGGGCTCGGGGGTAGACGGTCCTCAATTCAATGCTATTAAAATCCAGTTTGAACCGGATTTATAGCGACGAGCGAGCAGTCTTATGTCAACATTCAGGATCGCGTATATAGTCTCTAAACGTACAAAAGTAAATGCGCAGAGAGTCGTGATGTAAAATTGTAAACAACTTCTGGCGGCCCTGACTGTTCGAGCGATGTAGGGCGGTCAAGGGACGCTCGAGGGGGGGGGCAGAATCAGTGAAGCGTGAACGACCATGAAGCCGGCCGGTAATCCAGTGGCTCATAATTCAACGATGAGTGTAAATAGAAGTTAATGGAAATTAAAGATGAGGTGTTTACTTTAATAAAAACAAGATTTCATAGTAATAAAGTTAATAATTGAATATTTTTTAAGGCGCACACTGCTGCAAATTCGCAACAATTCGAACTTTATGTGTTTTCTCTTGGAAGAAAAGACGCAAGTGGCCTTCGGTCTCTTACTATCCGACGCAGTAGAGGACAGGCATACTTACGGGTATTTGTACATAATAACGTCATATAATGCGAATGTGGGTTCTAACGCCCTTTTATAGAAATTAAAAATAATCAAATTAATTTTATTTCCCAAAATAAAATTTGTACAGCAGTAGACATTGATGCTCTAGTACGTTTTTTATCATTTCCCAAAATTGTAGATCGATACATTCATTATTTTAGTAATAAGTCCGCTGAATGTAAAACCAGATAAAGCTTGTATTATGGTCGCCATATTTGAAAAAGCGATTAAAATATAATGTTTACATTCAGCGGAATTATTACTAAATTAATGAATGTATGGATCTGTAATTTTGGGAAATGATAAAGGACATAATAAAGCACCGATGTCTACTGTGGTACAAAATTTTTTTTTTGAGAAATAAGATGAATTTGATTATTTTTAATTTTTATAAAAGAGCGTTAGATCCCTCGTTCGTATTACATGACGCCATAATGTATCGAATGTCCTTAACGTAGTGGGGAGAAAATCTTGAATTCATTTCCCTTTGAATTCTACAACATTGATATTTTCGTTGGTGCGAATTCGCACCAGTGTGCCTTCTACGGGTTAAGGATAGATGCTTGTAAATTTTTTTCATATTAATATATTGCTGTTCACTTGCCGAAACATATCGCGTAATTTTTATTTTCTGTAATGTCTATATGTTTTAAAATTTTTTAAAAAGAACTTAAGTTACTTCCTCTAGTAACTGTAACGAGTTACTTTTTTAAAAAAGAAACTGTAACTGTAACTAGTTACTTTCTATTGCACAGTAACGTAACTGTAACTATTTACTTTAAAAAAAGTAACTTACCCAACACTGTAAAATACTGTAATAAGCTGAGTGTGGAAAAGGACAATTTTGAGAATTATAAACGCTTAAAATTCGGAAAGACCTGAAAATAAATTAACACTGGTTCCGTCACTTCTTTCACAGCAAAATAATATTCGCAGGATATCCTAGGGATATCCTAGGGATATTGGCAAGATATCCTGAGGACTTTTTTCAGACACTGCAATATCCTGCATAGGATATCCTAAGGAATCTGAAGTTCTTCGGATACCCCAATCGGATATTGCCATGTCCAAAAAAAGTCCCAGGGATATCGGAAATGTGCGGAGGATATCCCAGGGATATAGAAATTTCTTTCCTCTAGGATATCCTGTCAATATCCCGGGACATAAGCAGAATATCTCGTAATATCCTTTTACTGTGAGAGTAGATAAACTCTTTGAACAGAGTGGCCGCAGATCAGGGAAGTCTACACCGAGATAACATGCACTGAAATCGCTGTTGAAAGCCGTCCGGGAGAGGGCTTCGAGGAAGTAGTTTATACATGAGTGTGAGTTAGTCTGATGGCGAGGGGTCCAAGGGGACGGGGAAAGCTGAACTCGGAGCTCAGCGGTAGCGTAGCAACAAAGTGCGCAATAGTGACGCAGTAGTCTACGCGTTGAATTTCGTCCGCTCGCATCAGTTCGTTTTCAGTATTTTGGTTATGCGTTATTTGTAATAATTCATAAATAATAACTAAATCAAACTTAACAGTAAAGTAAACATTCAATTAAACTTATATTTAAAAAATAATTTTCACTCGTGACAAAAATCAAACAGAAATAGTTCACACGGCCCTGATTTGTTCACGTTTAGAGACCGTTCGATTTAGGCCAAGACTATTGAGGCAACCCCCGAAGCCGGGCTTAAATCGAACTTTCAGTGTACTTAATTTTCTCGTATGATCTCGTCTCACGCTACGTTAGTTTGGGTTAATTCAAACTATGACAGTGCACATTCATACTTACTTAGTGTGAGGTAGCGCTATACAAAATACGTATAATACCATGCATTTAGAGTCTAAACTGTATGCTTTAAGAGTAACAACGACACGCGTTTAATGTACGCGTCAATGTTACAATGTTACAAATAATTACGCTCACACTTACTATAATAGGAAGTCACCTTACTATAAAAGTATGGAGTTTTAGAGTTTCGAGTGTGAGGCCTGTCATGCGTTAAATTCTACGCTATTGTACATTAAAAGCATGTCAGCTGTAAAAATTCATGAAGAACAAG
>JBAGKK010335328.1:0-19380 GCA_037177015.1 Euceroptres primus
TATATATATATAGGTTGGATACAACAAGTGTTATTCTTAATTTAACTATAAACCAAGTAATTTAGTAGAATCATCTCAAAAATTTTGGATGACTCAAGTCATCAATAATTTATTAACTCTCTTCTTTAAAATATATATCCACAGTGTTAAAAAAAAACTGATCGAAATTTAATATATATGTAAGTAAAGTCATTTGCACTTATCGTCAGTTAAATTTAATATAGAAATATGCTGTAGAATTAATATACATCCATATTAAAATTAATATACTATGTAAATGAAGGTATATTAATGTACAAATAATATAACTCTGCGAATTAAAGGTATATTAATTAATTAATTTAAGGTATCTTAATTGTACATTAATTTTAATTTGATTTTAATATACCGGTATATTAAATATACTGGTTAGGGTAAAAATTGGTTAATATACCGGTACACGGGTAAAAAAAAATTAATATGCCAAATAAATATAAATATACTGGTATAGGGTAAAAATTGGTTAACATACAGGTATACGGGTAAAAAAAATTAATATGCCAAATAATTTCCCTGAAATCAATTATTTTTACCACAACGTTTTAAAATTGCAGTAAAGCATCTGTATTTTCAAAATTTCTCTTCATTATAGATTAATGTATATTTAAGAAAAATATTTAAAATACAGATTACTTTACTACAATTTTAAAACGTTGTTGTAAAAATAATTGATTTCAGGGCAATTACTTGGCATATCGGAATAAGAAATATTAAATTTTATTAAATTATATGAGAATAAAAATTAAATTAAAAACTATAATTCGGTAAAAATTATAATCACTTGAATGTTTTTGTTGGAAATATAGTTTAATAGACTGTAAATTTTCTTCAAACGAGGAATATTTCGTAACACTTTTAAACAAATTATATATTATTTTAATGTTTTTAAACCATTAAAATGCTTTTGAGTACACATAAAGAATGAGATCAAGTGGTTTTAAACAAAAAGAAACAAGACGATGATAGTAAAATAATATGGTTTATCATGTCAATCGTTTATAGAGTATTATAATTAAATGAAAACTCGCTTGTAAAGGTCAATTCCTGCGATAGGCGGTAAACATTTGCATCATAGCTACGTAGACGCCTCTTTCCTCCGGAGGCACGCTTATCACTGACTGGAGGATTTATGCGGAAAAGCACTCTGGAAAAAGATATATTTTTTAAATTACTTTTGGAATAAAAATATGTTTTATAAGTAAAACATTTAATGTATGTTGTGGTTACCATTGAATGAATTTCACAGAAAATTGGTTTAAAGTTTTAACTATAGAAGAGAGATTTATGAAAAGATTCATTCATATATATATATGCATATATATATACTCACATACACACACACACGCATATATATATGTACATTATTTTAATATTTTACTCACCAGATAACCAAGATTTTATTAGGAAAGCTTCACTCGTCCTTCACTGAGTATTGGATTTATAATTTATATTCGTACATCTTTTAAAAAATAAGAAAAATCAGAATATAAACACAAATTATAAAAAGCATTTATGACGTGCCACGAGAAAAGGGGACTAACGCGGAAAATATCGAAAATCCGTTAATTGTCTCTATTGACAGTTTTTGAGTTGCTCTATCCAGCACAAAAATCAGAAAACATTTTCGAGCATTATTTCCTATAAAAAATAGCTTTCCAGGAGGCTGTAAATAGCGCATTTCTCAGCGAGACTCTGGACCAACGAAAACACCTCCCACCACTCACCACTACAAGCTCACACGCGGTGCCGCCTACCGAACCTCGAACGATGAGTGAGAATGCATTGGTAAGTGGAGGGGCAGATTTTCGGGAGTCGCCTTTCACTTCTAAATAGGCTCGACTTCTACTGCTCGCCCTACAACAAAATTCTATTTTTCCGCATTAGTCCCCTTTTCTTGTGGTACGTCACTTTTATAATTTTTGATTATTGAAATACTGAAATATAGGATTCTGTGTCGGGAGCCCGGGTAAATTGATAGAAATCATACAGCCTCTAAAAAACTTCAAGCAAAACTATTATGTAGTTTATAATTTTTTCTAACTTACCAAAACAAGGATTTGTTACTTACTGCAACTTTTTTTCACGCGTGTGAAACTCCTGGAGAAACTGATATGATATCCTCTTGCCTCACGGCAAAGATACTATATAGACTCACTGTAAAGAGATAAATACACTTATTATAAATTACACTCACGGTAAGATATTATAAACACCTTGTGTTATAAACATGCAAGGTTTCACGACGCATCGTCAAAGATTAGGTTATGTTGCAGACGCGGGATCGGAGACTTTGCCCGCGATTTTTCCAGCTTTTGCGCGAACGTAAATGCGCAGAACGTTGTGCGCATGTGATGTTTGTCGTACACTTGGATAATTAAAATACACGTATTTTAATATTGCAACGTATGAGTATATTAATTTAATGTTCGAAACACATTTATTAAAATTAATATGTGACCGGGACAGTTAAAAGGGACCTATCGTCCGAAAACAAGTTTTCGAGAAAACGGCTGTTAAAGTTAACAAGTCGATACTGATGCTCTTGTGAGTTGCTGCGGCTTAAAACTCGTTACTCGCAGGTTTTCGGGGTCGCTGATTACGACTCTGGCATCAGATTTTCAAATTTCAAAATGGCGGATCCAATATGGCAGACGAAGTTTGGAAAAATTCGCCGAATTTGCTTGAATCTTCTTATTTGGAGGGTTTTAGGGTCGCTGATCACGAATCTGAAGTCAGTTTTCAAAAATTCAAAATGGCTGATCTAATATGGCGAACTTTTTTTAAAGTTCATCAGATCTGCTTGAAAGTCTTTACTCTTGTATTTTCGGGATCGCTGATTATGAATCCGATGTCAGTTTTTCAAAATTCAAAATGGCTTATCAAGTAAAAGAGAAAATGATAAACCAGATCCAGAAATGAAATTGAAGAAAAAACGTAAGAAGCAGAATTGATTATAAAAAAACAAAGTTTTTAAACTTTTTGTATCTACTGATGTTTGTTTTACGTCTTTTAAGTTACTGTGTTCTTCTCTGAAGTGCATTTGTAAAATAAATAATGCAGTTAAAAATATACAGTTTGTTTCATTAAAAAGAGCGTACTTTTTTCTATCAGAATCGACAAAAAAGTGAAAATCGATTTTTTTGAACGATACCCTTTTAACTGTCCCGGTCACATATACCTTCGTATATTAAAAGTGTATTAATTTTACAAAAATATTTAACAGTGCACCAAAAAATTAAGTTGAGTAGTAGATTCAACTAAATATTTTTCTAAGTGAATCAAACACTGTTTTTAGATACATATATACTAATACGAATGATATCCCAATGACCTTATTACGATCCTTTTCCAAAAGATCACTGTCACTCATCGTGAGTTTTTGCATCGATTTTGTAACGCAATCGAAGAACTGTTTCTGCTTTCGGAAAATAAAAAGAAAAAACCAGTACCAGGATGTATTTAGACACACACTTTCCCGTCACCCTTTGAACGTCAGCTCGTCTTGCAAGCTTCCATAAAAGATCATATCGTGGGCGACACGAATAAAAAAGAAATCTCTGAGAAACCGACTTCATCGGTAACTCTCCGGCTGATGTATCTTTTAAAATCTCTATAGTTCATTGTGCTCGCTGAATTTAATTATTGTTTGTTTTCTCATGGGCATCAATTATGTCAATCAATATTGTGAAACTCTATAAAATAGAAGAGGTTAGCTTACGATTAAGGAAATCTCTCTATTTATGTCTGCAAAAATTTTACAGTCAGAGTTTAAATATTAAATCCAAAATTCAAAGGTATAATTCGTAATAATTTGTCGATTTTAATCATTTTAATAAGTTAAAAGATATAAGATTCTAACTTGGAAACTGGAAAATCATTTAATTGATTCCTAGTGTTAAAATCTAGTAACATTTTTTTCGTATCTTGATTTTCAATCTTGGTGTTAATTTAATCATTCGTAATGATCCATCTAAACAGATTAGATTTTAAGTCTAAAAAATGAAAAAATTGCTTCCGCATACATTACATGGACAAAAAATTGATCGAGGGAAGTAAAAAACTGTATAGGTCTTTACTAACCCACGTGGTAAACTAACGGTATTGTGTGAACTATTTTCTTCGTTCGTGCAAATGGCGATAATATCTGGCTTTGGAAACAATTCTTTTGAAGAAGCTGTTATGGGAAAGAATTTATATTTTGCATTCACCTAACTGTTAATAAAAACCAAACAACCTTCCCTGCAAGATCAGTTCTAGATTTTATTTATAGTACAAATTTTCTTTTCATGGACCAAGGAAAAAAAATTAGTTGTCTTTTGAAATAGGATTTCATTTCAAATATTCAATTAGTAAACTTCGATCTGAATTGGAATAATAAAATATAATACACTGAGAATGAAATTGAAATAATAAAATAAATTGAAATAATAAAATATAATACACTGAGAATTCAATATGTTAAATTTTTCTAAGAAATGAATCTAAAATCGAACCGTCTCGTCTTCGATAAATTCAGTATAAATGAGGATACATACTTTTGCAATCATAACCGTGGGCGTTGCTCTATCTTAAAATTACACACATAAGTAACAATCATATAACTATATTCATGAAAAATATGTTTTCACGTGTGTATTGGCTTTCTGACTAACGTTGAGACACGATTATGCTAACGACCAGAGCATAAACTTTGTATCTGTGTCACAGCTCACTACCAAATAAAGGCTTTGAGTACATAGTCTTAACTAATTTTATTATTCTCCATTATTCTTTCTAGAACGTATGTACATTAATTCTAATTTTTTCATTCAATACTTTCAATCCCGAGGTTATTCTAAAACAATTCTCTAAAATAAGTTTTTTGCTTAATCAGAATAAATTATACATTCCGTAAGAAGGCAAAAGAAAATTCGACTGCTTTGAAACATTTGAAACAAACTACATTTAAAACAAACTACATTTGAAGCAAACTACATTTGAAGCAAACTACATTTGAAGCAAACTACATTTGAAGCAAACTACATTTGAAACAAACCACATTTGAAACAAACTACATTTGAAACAATTTAACTCATTTTTGTGCATTGTCAGAGGGACGTAAGTCAGGCGCTGCAAACGGGATAGACGCCCGTCTGACAATGCGTAAAAATAAGTTACGTTGTTTAAAATAGGAGCAGTCGAATTATAGTTTTCAGGCTGAAACGTTTTACCATTAGGTAATGTAAAACAATTGTTTAAATTCAAGCGTTTCATTTCTGCAAATTTTTGAGATTGTTTAACTGTTTAAAGATTATAAATATTATAAATTATAATCCTCCGTGTACAGTAAGGCTTTCTTTTTTGTGTGAAATTTTTTTCGAGAATTGAAAAAGTTTAAGTCGAATTGGTGAAATAAAGTTTTGTCACGCCTAGAAAATTAGTCGGATCATCGTAAATGTGGAAGGAGTGGGAGTTATTGAATTGACACTACAACTGCCAGTAAACATACCAATAATCGTAGTCATCGATCGGCATTCTCAAAGAAAAACACGTGTGCGATTTTATTCGGAAAAAGTCAGTGACTTTTTATCGATAAGATTTTGTAAGAATTCACGTTGTAGAGGTTACATATTCAGTGCTTTATTAAAAAATGGAAGCGGATAAAAAAACTTAATGACATACAATCTTTTCAAATCTGTTCTTTGCGAAATTCTGAAGACCTATCATGAGATTTACATTGATTTAAAAAAAAAATTAGAATAAAATGCGAGGAACATCAAAGGTTCGAGAGATGATACAGTTTTACTATTCTGCTCCTTTTCTTATTCACCATCTAAATTCTCTGGATAATGGAAATCAAATTTTGATGCTTAAAAAATCATTTTTTCTACTTTTTTAAAGATATATTTACCTACTTTCAATATATTATGCAATATTGCCCCCTGCAAGAGTAAAGCCGAAAGTGAGAGCAAGAAGGTCTCGTGGTGCGGTAAAAAGAATCAACGTCCGGTGTAAACTCATCTCAACTTACCACATTTGACCTTGAATTATCACGCTTCTTCCAAGCGAGTCGGAAGGCTTAGCGATTATGGCTTTTGCATCATGATCTCAAAAGATTGCAGCAACAAGTGGTAAGAAGCAGGTACCTATACGGGATAAACTATACTCATACAGAGCTCTCGTTTATATTCTCAGTCTATAAAATCCAATTAGACCTGCTCTCGAGAGGAGCAGATTATATGAGAGATTTGAGATTGAATTATTGTTGCAAAATGATAGAAAATGATAATAATGCTCAGATAATGGAAGGTATCAAACAAAAAGAAATGGTTCTTTAGAGATAATGACTCTATTAAATAGTTTTATAGTCAATATAGATGTAAACGTTTCAATATTTTGATCCTGGATGGGAATAATTGCAACTATATGGAAAAATAATGATGTGTGTTTCTGTGGTAGAAGTCTGAACAAACCACAACCACAGGAGACAATTTAATTATGAGTTATGAACAACTACTGTCTGATACAATGGTTGGCTATTTATTATGCAATTATAGAGGGTTCTGCTAAATTAACACGTGGTTATGACACTTTTTGTTTATTGTAGTACCTGCAGCAGGAATCACAGTCAGTCCCCTATTCCCCCTTTTCTCCTATTTTATTCCCTTTTTCCTATTTTCCCTCTATTTTTTATCAAAATTCCCTAAAATCCCCGTTTTTCTCAAAAACCCCTAGAATCCCTATTTTTAAGAATTTCCCCCTTTTTTTATTCAAAGATCCAATTAATTTTCCAAGAATTATAATAAGTAGAAACTTATGACATTCAAAAACGCGTGTCAAAATATTAAAACCTTTACGATTCAGAGTTTTATAGAATTTGGTAGAAACTTCAAAACTTTTCCCAAATTTTAAAAAATTTTCTAAAATATTCTAGACTGACTCTAAGTCTTCCGGATTCTTTCAATGTCTTCCAAAATTTTCCATAATCAAATCTTCTAAACTCCTCCATAACCTTCTAATATCTTCTGAGTTTTTTAGAATATTTTTTTCTTGGTTCTCTTATAATCTTATAAAAGTATCACCCAAAATTCTTTAATATTTCAAAAAATATTCGAGACTGTTCCAGAATCTCCCAGAATCATCCAGAATATTCTGAATTCCAGAATTCTGCAGAATCTTTTAGAACCCTTTAAAATCTGCAAGACTCGCACAATCTTCAAGAATCTTCTAAAATCTTTTCAAAATCTTCCTAAAATTCTTTAAACTTTTTGAATCACTTAAAAAAAAAGTCCAGAAGAGACTCGAAGATATTGGAAGTTTAGGGCTGAATTCAAACGATTTATGAGGATTCTAAAAGATTTTGAAACAGTCTACAATATTTTGATAAATCATAATAGGTTTTGGGATGTTTTTGACCATTTTTCGTTACTGATTACCATTCTAATAAAAATCACAACGATTTTAGTACAAAATAATTTTTTTACAACAAATTGATGCATTGGAGTATTTGTTCAAATAAATTATTTATAACAATGAAATAAAATGTGATATTAAATTTTTATGTTTTTCAAATCTGTCTTCATTAATTCTGATAAACAATAAGTTTATTTGGGAATTTGTTCAGAGATAGAAAGTCATGTTGCTGGAATGGCTTTTTTTGCACTATTTGTTTAAATAATAATGTCCACAGACTGAAATTAAAAAGTCCGGCCTGAACTGGTAAATTTCTAATCCAGACCACTGTGCAGCGCAGCGGTTCAGTAGTTCAATTTTAGGGAAAATAGGGGATTTCTTTTTCGAAAAAAAGGGGAAATTTGTTTCTTTTAAAAATACCAAGAAAGTCCATAAAAGTTAATAAATGCAGCATTATCAGAAAACTCAAATTTCATTGACAAATAAAGTTATATTGTTAACAGCAACTAAACCAGTAATTAAATCATATAAATATTATATCAGAGGCTCTATAATATTTCCGAAAAATAATTTTAATTTCGACAGAAAATATTTCTGAACAAAAAATTAGTCGATTAAAAATTAACGAAATCCAAAAATTTTTGTTGCTAAAATGGCTAACTAGAATTTAGATTTCTGAATTATGAAATTACTAAAATTTTAAAGTTTCAACAAATCAAATACCCGAAATAAGTCTGCTAAAATTCTCCAGAATCTTAAAATATCCTCAAAATTATTACATCCATCTCTAGAATCTAATAAAATACTCCACAAACTATAGACTTTCAGTACCTATGGAGCTCTCTAAAATTTTCTAAAGTCCTTCATGAAATCTTCTACATTTTTCGAAAAAAATTGTAGAATTTTTGGAGAAAATTTTACAATTTTCTTTTATAATTTTTTATAAAATAAATAAAATATTGCAGAATCTTTTACAAAATTTTAAATTTGCAATGTTACTTGTAAATTCGTTAAATCTCCTAATATCCCTCAAAATCCTCTAAAATCTTAAAGATTTTTTATAACGTTTTAAAATCTTTCAGAAATTTTCTGAATCTTCTAGAATCTTCTTAAACCTTCCAACATTGTCTAGAACCTTTTAAAATTTCTCAGTATTTTTTAAAACTCTTCCAGAATCCAGATATCTTACAGAATTTTAGACTTTTTCAGAGTTTTAAAATCTTCTAAAGTCGTCAAAAACATTCCAAAACCCATTATGATTTTTCAAAATATTCTAGACTGTTTCAAAATCTTTTAGAATCCTCAAAAATCGTTTGAATTCTGTCCTAAACTTCAAATATCTTCTAGTCTCTTCCAGACTTTTTTTTGAAGTGTTTCAAAAAGTTTAGAGAATTTTAGGAAGACTTTGAAAAGAGTCTAGAAGATTCTTCAAGATTGTGCGAGTCTTTTGCAGATTTTAGAGGGTTCTAAAAGATTCTGCAGAATTCTGGAGTTCGGAATATTCTGGAGGATTCTAGAACATTCTGGAAGTTTAGTATATTTTTCAATGTATTAAAGATCTTTGGGATATTTTTTAAAATTTTATAAGATTATAAGAGAACCTAGAGAAAAAGATTCTAGAAAACCCAGAAGATATTAGAAAGTTATGAAGGAGTTTAGAAGATTTGATTATGGGAAATTTTGGAAGACATTGAAAAAATCTGGAAGATTTAGAGTCAGTCTAGAATATTTTAGAAAATTTTTAAAAATTTGGGAAAAGTTTTGAAGTTTCTACAAAATTCTAGAAAACTCAGAAGCTTAAAGGTTTTAATATTTGGACACGCATTTTCGAATGCCATAAGTTTCTACTTATTATAATTCTTAGAAAATTAATTGGATCTTTGAATACAAAAAGGGAAGAGTTCTCAAAAATAGGGATTTTTGAGGTATTTTGAGAAAAATTAGGAGAAAATAGGGAAAAGGGGATAAAATAGGGGAAAAAGGGGAATTAAATTTAGCGTATTTTAATTTAA
The DNA here is from genome assembly GCA_037177015.1 of Euceroptres primus. Classification (NCBI taxonomy): domain Eukaryota; kingdom Metazoa; phylum Arthropoda; class Insecta; order Hymenoptera; family Figitidae; genus Euceroptres; species Euceroptres primus. The sequence goes on from JBAGKK010335328.1 coordinate 9,444, forward strand.
AAAAAATTGCAAATCAGGGAAAAATTGAAGGCTGTAGACTTTTTTGAACGAAAAAAAGGCATTTCCTCCCACTGTGCAGCGCAGCGGTTCAGTAGTTCAATTTTAGGGAAAATTTCTTTTTCGAAAAAAAGGGGAAATTTGTTTCTTTTAAAAATATCAAGAAAGTCCATAAAAGTTAATAAATGCAACATTATTATCAGAAAACTCAAATTTCATTGACAAATAAAATTATATTGTTGACTGCAACTAAACCAGTGATTAAATCATATAAATATTATATCAGAGGCTCTATAATATTCCCGAAAAGTAATTTTAATAAGACGTTGAAGTTAACGAAAGAGAGAAATTCCGACAACAAATATTTCCGCATAAAAAGTTAGTCGAAACGAAATCCAAAAATTTTTGCTGCTAAAATTGCTAACTAGAATTTAGATTTCTGAATTATGAAATTACCAAAATTTTTAGCCCGTAGTCGATTATAAAGAGTAAATTCCTAATTCAGACCACTGTGCGCCGTGATCCCTTCTGCAGGTATTACCAGAAGAAACGTATGTTCAAACTGATCTGAACAAGAATGAACTGCCATAAGATCCATAAATAGATTCAAAATGATCCTGATATTGGATCATATTGAAGCAAATCAGGGTTCTATGATAGTTCACTTTTGTCGTAGATCACATAAGCTTTTTTTGGTTTATCTTTAACTCACGACTTTAACTTTAACTGACAACAGGTACTAAAAAAAGACAATTTGAAGAAGATGTGGTACAAACAGGTGGAAATTCGTGAAAAAACAATCGACCTTCACAGGTTTCATATCGCAGCTGTGACTTTGTATTGTACTTGTTGGCGGTTGTTTGCTGGTGGTGGAGGGTGCGGAAGAGAGGGGCTGGAGGGCCACAGGTGCATCGCACTCGCACGCCCTCCTTTATTACACATTCTCTCCTTCCTCCTTTTTCCTTCGTCCACCACCTTAGAGACTATCCGAACTCTTCGTATACTCTAACTCTAACTTTTTATTCGTTCCCCCAACAGTTGATCAGGAACACGTTGTTCTGCTACTCCAAAAACTTGTAACAATGTCGGTTTCAATTTTCACCCCCCTAAAAAAAACTGAAAATAATGACAATTAACAATTTTCTCTCCTTTTTTTTTGTATTCAGTGTCATTTCAACTGTTCGTTTATCGCGAGTGTAACTTCACATTCTTGAAAAGCCGGAAGTTCATCAAGACGAGTTCAAGTTCATTTTTAATTGCCGACAACTTGCTTTGATGCAGATGCCAGTTGTAGTGCGTGATTAGTGTAATGCGATTACATCAATGTATGTTTTCATTTCAACAAGTGGTTCATGTGTGCGTTTTCATTTCGATGAGTATTTTCATTTCAGTGTGTGCATCCATTTCAGTGCAATCTGCTAATTTAGAAACGGAAATTAACAGTGAAAATAGTCAGGTCATTAAAATCCTGCTGAAATTAGCAGAGAAGTAAAAGATAAAAAATGTGTGATTTGAATGCCGGGTTGGAGAAGATGATTGTAAACATTGCAATAAAAGTATAAATGAGCTCAAGAGAAAAAGAAAAAGTACATAACTTAAAAACTGGAACACTAAATCATATTGAAAGTTATAATCGAGTTATTAAATCTGTAATGCAAGGAAGGCGAATGGCACTTGCAGCTAATGGTGAATATTTCTTCTCTTTACAGCAAAGATGAAACATCTTTGGCCGTTGGTGGTGTGGATACTTTTTTCTTCGTATCCAGTGAGTATAAATTGTGCATTATACTAGATTATATCCATTTTTATAGCGTGTAACGGTCCCAATTTGAAATTCTAAGTTCGTTACAGAGGGAGGCGTGCCTTAAGTACGTCCCTTGCAATTGACCACTTCCGTGACCACGAGCGAATCTGCTGTTTGATTTCATGCTTCGAAAAACAGAAGAAAAACTTTCTTTGCATAAATTATATTTTGATATTGCTTTTTCCTAAAAATCCACAGTAAAACGGTGATTTTCAATTTAATGCTGAATTCAAACTCAAATTGAGTTGCAACAAGAACGAGACGTAGAAACAAATGACATCACAATGAAAAATTCAATTGTTTTAAATTATTCAAAATGAGATGTAAACAAATTTACATCAATGTTTTTCTGTGTTGAAATTATTTTGTGGTTTTAGTACAAATGTGTCAAACCAAAGCTATTACAGAAAAAACCGGGGAAAAAAGGCGATTTCAGTTTTTTCTTTCTATTATAATTGTTTCCTGCTCGAAATAAGTCAACTCAAGTATAGTACTTAAATATTATAAAAAATTGCACAGTAGTACAATTATTATAAAAAAACTGTCTTATGAGGAGAAAATGAAAGGGTAGCCGCGGGGGAAATGTGAAAATAATACAGTATAACAATATTTTTCAGCTTTATTTGATTTTATGTTTTTATTAACCCTTAAAATACCCTGCAATCATTTTCAATCAATTTTTTTTCTAAAATGAAAACGTCCTCTAAATCGGTTCTTCTTTCGTATGGAATATTTTGTTCAGAATTGAAAAAACAGTGTGTTTCAGTGTGTTTTTATTTGAAGAAATAATTTTGCTTTTGCGTTAGTTAATTGAACCACCCCACTGTGGGAAATAAGTACACTTTTTGGTTCAAATTAATACTTAGCCTACAATTCTTTACCGATTTGGATAATTTTTTTTTATAGCTAATAAAATTTCGAAGAGAATTGTGTGCCTCGATTTTTGAAAAAGGTTTTCCATTTTTATTTTAAATAAACAAATATAACGCAAAAAATGATAATTTTGTCAATTCAAGCTCCTAGTTCCTTTGAAATAATGCGACAATTTTTGCAATCGCTTACATTTGATAGAGCGATATTAGTCATAATTTGTCATGGTACATTAAACAAAAAAATTTTTGATAAATAATTAATGTGCTAAAAGCAGTTTGTTTTAACTTTCACTATTTTGACGTTTTCTTTTATTATATTGCAAGCAATTTCTGTCAAAATAATATTATGGTGGAAGAACATTGTAGTCGAATTATTTTTGTTAATATTATAATCAAATTTCATAAAAAAATTTTTAACTTGATAAAATTGTTGTTAAAAAAAGTGATCAAAAAATCAAAGCAATTTTACCTGTTGATATTTTTACTGTTCGTATATTTAAAATTGTTGTAATAAAATTAATTGATCCTAAAATTGAAGAAATTCTTGAGCTATTGACAAATATAATATATATATATATATATATACATACACACATATTATCTTGTTTATTATTGACAATTTTATTTAGACATTGAATTTTAATCTAAATCTTTTTTTATGAAAGATTCAAAATTTAAATTTAAAGAATTGGGAATTTCATAAGATCAATGGTCACGTTTCGACTGAAAAATTTATTTTTTTCAATGTTAATAATATTAATTGTCTAACCTTAGATTATTTTAGCACTAAACATTATTGGCCAATGAATTTTATGATCATTATAAACAAATTTAATGAACAAATGTATTATTCGTGCATTTCTCGAAAAAAATTCATTTTATTATGATGAAAGAACCTTGTAGTCGAATTATTTTTGTTAATATTATAATTAAATTTCATAAACAAATTCTTAAATTGATAAAATTATTGGCCAAAAGATTGATCAAACAAATAAAGAAATTTTATCTATTGATATTTTTACTGTTCGTATATTTAAAACTGTTGTAATAAAATTAATTGATCCTAAAATTGAAGAAATTCCTGAACTATTGATAAATATAATTATTTATTTATATATACATATACATATACACACATATTATCTTGCTTATTATTGACAATTTTATTTAAACATTGAATTTAAATCTAAATCTTTTTGTATGAAAGATTCAAAATTTAAATTTAAAGAATTGGGAATTTCATAAGATCAATGGTCACGTTTCGACCGAAAAATTCATTTTTTTCAATGTTAATAATATTAATTGTCTAACCTTAGATTATTTTAGCACTAAACATTATTGGCCAATAAGTTTTATGATTATTATAAACAAATTTAATGAACAAATGTATTATTCTTGAATTTTTTGATAAAAAATTCATTTTTTTTTCAATGGTAATACTTTTAATTGGCCAACCCAGGATTATTTCAACACTAAACATTATTCGCCAATAAATTTAATGTTTATTATAAACAATTTTTATAAACAAATGCACAGTTCAGACATTTTTCGAACAGAAAATTAGTTTTTTTCCTATGTTAGTATTTTGAATTGTCTGCTTTATCATAATTACATCATTAGACATAATTAGCTTATAAATTTTATTATTATAAACAAAATTTGTAAACATATGCAAAATGTGATTGTTTAAAAAAAATATCAGACCTAAAATATTTTTATCGGCTTCCTTCAGAGATATTTCTCATTTGTGGACCAAATTTTTATAATTATCATTGTTACAATCAATGTTCCTTCAAGCAATTTATAGACCGTGAAACTAAAGCCTTGTTAACAACTAAAATTAATAAGTGACATGACTTCGAACTTGCCCGAAAACGCTTACGTTAAAGAAAATATGTAAACTCTTAAAAAACAGTTTTTTCGTAAAATTGAGAATGTTTGTAATCTATTTAAGTATTGTAATCAGGATATTTATTGTGAAAAATGATTCCAATTATCAATTTCTTTAGAGCAAATTGATTATAACAATAATAATTATAAAAATTTGGTTCAGAAAAAATAAATATGTCTGAAAGAAGCTGTTTATGTCCAAAAAGTTTTTTAAATCAACCACATATTGCATTTATTTATAAATTTTGTTTATAATAATAATGATAAAATTTATTAGATAATTATGTATAATAATGTAATTATGATGAAATAGTCAATTAAAAGTGCTTACATAGAAAAAAACAAATTTTTTTTTAGAAAAATGATTGCATTATGCACTTGTTCAACAAACTTGTTTATAATAATTATTCAGCTTACTGGAAAATAATGTTTAATGTTAAAATAATCCTGGGTTAGCCAACTAAAAGTATTAATATTTAAAAAAATGAATTTTTTTGATCGAACAATAACCGAATAATGCATTTGTTTATTAAATTTGTTTATAATAATCATAAAATTTATTGGCCAATAATGTTTGGTGTTAAAATAATCTAAGGTTAGCAAATTAATTTTATTAACATTGAAAAAAATGAATTTTTGAGTCGAAAAATGTTCGAATAATGCATTTGTTCATTAAATTTGTTTATAATATTAACAATTACTATTCGACTATAAGGTTTTTCCATCATAATATTATTGTGACACAAATTACTTGCTACATAATAAAAGAAAACGTCAAAATAGTGAAAGTTAAAAAAACTGCTTTTAACACATTAATTATTTAGAAAAAATTTTTTTTGTTCAGTGTAACATTACAAATTATCTTCAACTAATTTAGATCTATCAAGTGTAGGCGATTGCAAAAATTTTCGCATTATTTCAAAGAAGCTAGCAGCTCGAATTGGCAAACTTGTAATTTTTTTCGTTATATTTGTTTATTTAAAAAAATGAAAACCTTTCTTAAAAATCGAGCCACACAATTTTCTTCGAAATTTTATTAGCTTTAAAAAAAATTATCCAAATCGATAAAGAATTGTAGGCTAAATATTAATTTTAACCAAAAAGTGTACTTATTTCTCACAGTGCACCCTACTAACTACTATACGTCCATAAAATACGAAGCCCTAAATCTTTTTCAGAATATCTCTCCCGGAGAAAATGTGAAAAATATGATACAAAGCACATTCAAAAAGAATGTTTTTGACAAGAATTTGCTTTTGTTAACAATAAAATTTAAAAAGTTTAGGAAGACGTCATCTCCGAAACTAACCAACTTACGGAGTTAATTCTTGAAGCAAATTATGTATTACTTATTAACAAGAGCAATGTATGCAATATCAACTAGAAAGAGGTTTTTTAATGCTCAAAAAATTATTTTCTGCTTGTTAAAATACAAAGGAGAGTTCAATTCTGGAAAGAATTATCTGCACAGCAGGATACTTTTTGACCGTAATGTCCTTGCAATGCACTCTGATTCGTGAGAGGCAAGGGGACTCTCGGTAAAAAAGCACCCCGATTCTTCTACTTATTATAATGTATACAATATGCATTTCTTCATATAAATTGTTTATAAATTTTATAAATTCTATTATCCGACAAGAGTTCATGTAAAACACATTGCCAACATAATTTCAATAAGATTACAAGAAAAAAAATTTTCTTTCTGCTTATAAACACCTACAGTGTGTATTTTTCATAGAATTTGTTTATAAATTCTACGAATTTCATTTCATCACAAAATTTTGTCAAAAAACATCATTCACAATATAATTTTAACAAAACTAGAAGAAAGAACAACTTTTGCGGCCTATATAAACGCCTAGAATGTACATTTGTTTACCTAATTTGTTTATAAAATAAACTTTCTTTATAAAATAAACAAATGGTTATAAGTTACAAAATTTCATCTAGATACATCATTGCCAATATAATTTAAAACATAATAAAAGAAAAAACGATTTCTTTCTGTCTATAAATGTCTGCCATATACATTTGCTTATATAATTTGTTTATAAAATAAGAGATTAGTGATGCAAAGCAAAATTTTTCCAGAAAACATAATTGGCAGTATAAGTTCAACAAGATTAGAAGAAAAATTGATTTCTTTTCGCTTAAAAACGCCAAAAATGTAAATTTGTTTATATAATTTGTTTATAAAATAAACAAATATTCATGAGTGGCAAAATTTTTTCAGAAAACATCATTGGTAATATAATTACAAGAAAGAAAATTGTCTTTCTGCTTATGAACACCTACAGTGTGTATTTTTTTATAGAATTTGTTTATAAATTTTACGAATTTCATTTTATCACAAAATTTTGTCAAAAAACATCATTCACAATATAATTTTAACAAAACTAGAAGAAAGAACAATTTTTGCGGCCTATATAAACGCCTAGAATGTGAATTCTTTTACCTAATTTGTTTATAAAATAAACTTTTTTTATAAAATTCGTTTACAAAATAAACAAATGTTGATGAGTTACAAAATTTCATCTAGACACATCATTGTCAATATAATTTAAAAAATAATAAAAGAAAAAACGATTTCTTTCTGCCTATAAATGTCTGCGATGTACATTTATATAATTTGTTTATAGAATTAATTAATAACATCCAATCTTAAATTTTAATGGCCACGTATCATCGTAACGATGAAAGCCAGCAATTTCAGAGCAGAAACATACTTTGAAGACGAATAACCCCTAATGTCGATTATTTGTTAATAAGATTTTTTTATAACAATTAACTTTACAAGTTATTTTTTTCCCCTTTTTTATATCTTTGTGCATTAAATCTAAGCGTCGCCAAGTAAAAGAAAAATTTTTTCTAGGAGATAAAAAATGAAATTAAAAAAATCGACATTTATTTCGCTATTTATATTAACATAAAAATTAAATAAACAAAAAATCAAAATTTTAATCTTACCAAGCTCTGAAAAATTTAGTCCTGAATTTTTCAAACGAAAAATCTAAAATCGGTGCATAATTGCGTTCTAAATGTCATTTTGAACCTCGTTTTTTGATTTCACTCCAGTGTGCGTCTCGAAGATGACCATTCTCAAAAGATTCTGAAATTTAAGTACTTTTTCACCTTTCTTTGATCATAAAAAACTTCGTAATTGACTGAAAAATTTTATCAAACATTCACAGTACAGAGGGCATCTTGCTCTTTTGAATGTGCTTTGTATCATACTTTTCACATTTTGCAAAAGATTTAGGGCTATTGGATTGAAGTATGTAACGTTAAAAATAACGAAATATAATATCCATATTTTCAAGTTATTTTCGATCAAAAGTAATTAATTATAAAAACCAGTGTTTAGTCGGTCTCTGCAAGTAACAAATGCTTACAATAAAAAAATTAATTATTAAAAAATTGTTAATTAAAAATAAAAAAGCGTGACGTACTTTTTGGAACTGGAAATGAAAAGATCAAACCAAAAGCTATTAGAAAAAAATTTCAGCTAAAATTTTCAGGTGGCGGAGTGGGGTCATTTTTGATACACCAAGTATTTACAAAGTGATCGTTCGACTCCCGGGTCATAAGTTTGAATCTTTTTATCAAACAAAAAGCGTAACGTATTTTTTAGAACCGGAAGTGAAACGTTCGTACCAAAGGCTATTAGAAAAAAATTTTAGCTGACATTTTTTTAATAGCCTGTGGTTGATCTTTTTAATTCCGGTTTCAAAAAGTATGGCACGATTTTTGTTTAGTAGAAAATTTCAAACTTTTACCCGAGGGAGTCTTTAGTGGGCAGTTGGTGCAAAAAATGTCCTCACTTCGCCACATGAAAATTTTAGCTGCAATTTTTTCTAATAGCCTTTGACCTGATAGCTCGGCTTCCGGGTCATAAGTTTGAAATTTTTTACCAAACAAAAAAGCGTTAACGTACTTTTTGGAATCGGAAGTGAAAAGCTTATACCAAAGGCAATTAGAGAAAAATTTCAGCTATAATTATCATGTGACGAAGTGGGGTCATTTTTGACACCAACTGCCCGCTAAAGACACCTTCGGGTCAAAAGTTTGAAATTTTCTATTAAGCAAAAAGCGTAACGTAATTTTTGGAACCGGAAGTGAGAGGTTCATACCAAAGACTATTAGAAAAAAATTTTAGCTGACATTTTGTTTTTAATAGCCTACAGTTGATCTTTTTAATTCAGGTTCCAAAAAGTACGTTACGCTTTTTGTTTAGTAGAAAATTTCAAACTTTTGACCCGAGGGTGTCTTTAGCGGGCAGTTGGTGCAAAAAATGTCCCCACTTCGCCACATGAAAATTTTAGCTGAAATTTTTTTCTAATAGCCTTTGGTATGATCTTTTCATTTCTAGTTCCAAAAAGTACGTTACGCTTTTTTTATTTTTAATTAACAATTTTTTTATTGAAAGCATTTGTTGCTTACAGAGACCGATTAAAAACTATTTTTTATAACAATTTAATCCACTTTTGAGCGACAATAACTTGAAAATATGGATATTATATTTAGTTATTTTTAAAGTTAGATACTTTAATCCAATTTTAGGGCTCTATGTTTTATGGTCGGGCAGTAGACTCTAGAAGTTTTCCATAAACATGTAGATTAGCTCACAGTAAATCGTGGGACATTATTTTAATCTACAACAATATTATTTTGATCTGAAGTTGATCATTTATTCTATTGTCACAGTCTTTTGTCTTTCGATTTCTTATTTTGCTGCAGATTGAAATGATACCCTGGGATTTTCTGTGCTAGAAAGTTTCCCACCTTTTAGTCTATTTCGTAGTAATTTCGCTCTAATTTACATCGCGTTTTCTGATGAAACATTTAAATAAAATCGCTGATTTCACAGGCCGATTCACACAAAGGATTCGGCATTGGATTGAGGAGAGAAGTGTTCTTTCTAAATCTAGAGGATGGGTACTTTGGCTGTCAAGTCAATGAGTCGACAGACATTCTGCAGCTTTTAGAGCTGTCGAAACTCTGTGACAATCACGTTGATTGTTATCAAGGCACAGATGAACAGCGATCTAGGCTCAAATGTACAGGTAAGAGAAAGCACGATTTGTTGCCTAGACAGTCTTGACAAATGATCTGATTTCGAGATTTAGATTTACTGATCTAAAACGAGACAGTGCAGACGTCGTTATATTCTTATTAGATCATCTTACGTTAGAATGTACGATGCACATAAATTTTCTTGTCTCTTCAATTCATTCAAGCTTCAAGACTGAATTAAGGTAGTTCGGCTATCCTGGTCGCTAGCCAAGAGAGCAACTTACCTCAACTCTTGATATACGTCAAAAATGGCTTTTATGAGCGTGAAAGGATATCACAAATTGACTTTGAATTTTGTGTG
>JBAGKK010335436.1:0-19378 GCA_037177015.1 Euceroptres primus
AAAATATTATTTGCCATCACACACATTTTATTTATAGGCGTCTTACATTGAGCGAAGTTTCTGACGTAGAATGGTACTTTTTAATGGTAATTTAATATTAAATAAGTTTGGGAATTCTGTCCTAACCTTCTATCTTCTAGTTTCTTCCAGACTTTTTTTTCAAGAGTTTTTTAAAGTCTAGAGTTTAAGATTTTAAAATCTAGAAGATTCTTGAGGATTATGGGAGTCTTTTGCAGACTTTAGAGGGCTCTAAAAGATTCTGCAGAGTTCTGGAGTTCAAAATATTCTGGAGGATTCTAGGAGATTCTGGAAAAGTCTAGAATATTTTTTGAAATCATAAAGAATTTTGGGAGATTCTTTAAGATCTTGTAAGATTATAGGAGAACCCAGAAAAAATATTCTAGAAAAGATTCTAATAATTCTTAGAAAATCAATCGGACCTTTGAATAAAAAAAAAAAAAGAAAAAAGAGGGAAAACTCTCAAAAATAGAGATTTTTGGGGAAAATCTTGAGGAAAACAGGGGCAAGGGGGAAAATAGGGGAAAAAGAGGAATAGAGGACTGGCTTTGATCTCTAATACTTGTGTGCAGCTGAATATTAAGCATGATTCGTGGTTGTTTCAATGAATCCAGTGTTGGAGTAGTCTAACGTGCAATATTCTGCAATTTCGAGATAATTTATAGCAAACTTGATTGAGTCTGTTGTATACTTGGTAATCTTCAGCTATGCGGTAGAATGTACTTTCGAAAAAGTACATGAATATCACAATTTTGCTTCTCTCATGGGTCAAGCTACTCTCACGATTGAGAGTAGTAATCTGAATAACTGCAGAAATGATTCAATGATCTCTATCTGGACCGATGATCTCAACCATAGGTGGATAGTTTAACTGTAACTCACTATGCCCATAAGTGAGCAGTGACTCATCATTCGGCGTAAAAATCTAGAAAAAATAATCCATGTATGAGTTATGCATACATGATTCGAACGCTAGTGACAAGGTTGACGTGACTTATTGCAGAAACGATGTAATAGATGTAGATTGTGCATATTTTACGTATAAACTAGTACATATTATTTTTGCATAATATGAATTTAAATGATTCCTGAACTTAAAATCTGTCGTGCATTGATATTATTGCTATTTTTAAGGATATATTGTTGGAATTTTTGTCTGAATATCATGAGTACTAAGAAAATCCTCTTAGGTGCTTATCCATTAAATGAAACCGTAAAAATAAAGAAAAATCAAGTTTCCTTTGCAGGGCATCGATCGCAACGTCACATCTAGTAAATGTGAAAGATGAATAGAAAAAAAAAAAATTCAGTAATCCTTCTTCATTGAGACAGCAAATAGTTTTTCAATTACTCAAAGATATTTTTAGAAAATAAGCTTTCACAACTGTTAGATAATAACTTTTTGTCGCATTTCAAATAGTAAAATATTAGATTATTATTAATATTAATATTAGATTCAAATATTAAAAACACAAATTTCGAATTGTTAACAATTTCTCTGACTCTTTTAGTTTATTAAAATTTTAAAAAATGTATCGTAAAACTAAGAAAAGAAATTTCTATTTTTGTCAATTGTTTATTTGGAATTCCAACCGGAATGAATCAATATCGTGGCCTATGCTTACGTATGCAGATATGAAGGAGGACGAAGTATGTATGATTTGAAAGAGTAAGGTCGGAGGTTATCTTCGCGAGTGAACGTCGGTTCATTCATAACTGGTAAACTTTGTAAACCACGACCTTACTTCCCGATCGACAATTTATCGTCTGAATCAGCAAAACCGAAAAATAAGCAGGATTTACCTTTTTCAGTGCGGTATCGCCTCACTGACCTTATCGAGGTTTTTTCAAGCGGATGTCATTGGACCAAGTCAGCGGAGAAATCGTGAAAATCACTTCAAACAAAAACACTTTTCGTTATCTGGGAGCATATTCTTAACTGTAAATGGCGTCATTAAAATATCCGAGGACTTTATATTTCTGTGAATTCACATAATTTCGTAATGATACTAAAAATTTGAAGCATAATACATCTTGACCCTAACAAATTAACTCAAAACTTTTTCAATATCCTGGGAAATAAATATCACTATAAATATAATAGGATAACTAGAGAATATTTTATTAAGCTTTGGTCACCAAATTACGGAAAAACTAGGACATCTAAATAATTTCAGAGGATTCTAATGAATTTCGAATTTTACTAACTTCCATCTGCATAAATTACTTAAGAATCTCAAGATTCCAAATATTTTTTTTCTCATAGTGTTCAATCCATAATTAATTAATGACCGAGTAAAGAAAACTGAAGGATATCAAAAGACATCTTTAACACATCCTGCATCTCACATTTTGTTATTGTAAAGACGTCCCATGTCCACAATATGCATTCAAGCGAGACAAGATAATAAAAAGTCGAGTTTATTAATTTTGTAGAACTTCAAGACAAGCGCAACCAATCAATACCTTCTAGACATTGCAGTCAATAAAGTCAATAACAGACGAGAACAAGTGACTTCCTTTTAGATTTAGACGTCTCGTTGACTTTAAAATTGTATTATATTTTAAAAGCCGTTCAATAGTTAAAAATGTCGAGGGATAAATTAGAATAATTCTCAATTTTCGTCCCCCTGGGAAATTTGTGAGTCTTTAAAAAGTGGATATTTGCAAATTCTGAATAAAATTTCTTGAACTTAAGAAGGTTGGAGAGGGCTACAAAAGATCTTGAAAAAAAATTAATTATCATCTTAAAATATATTAGTAATGTTACTTAACCTTTTCGGCACCAGTGGGAGCTTTTGGTCCCAGTAAATTTTTTGTGGGTTTTCATCAATATCTTTTTTATTTCATTATATTAAATTATGAACAAATATTTTTGTATTTCCTCAGTAAATTTCCGATCTTGTAAGGTATTTATAAAGCAGAAACTATTTATTAGCTCTCGAGAAAAAAAATTCAAATGGTAAAAGAACTCGATTTTCTAAAGTTGATTTTTTTATCCCTTTAGACTCTGAAATAGTCATTAAACTAAAAGAAATGGGTTTTTTTCTCATCCAAAAAGGCAGACCTGATTATTCAGACTGATGCACATCGTATAAAATTTAGTGTATAATTTTTGTACGCTTTTATAGTATGATAAATTATTTTACGCCCTTTCAAAATTATCGGATTTTAATCAATGAGGCTAATTTTGTTAATTTAACAATTTTCGAAGCCTTCACCGTCTTAGATTCTTAAATAAATTACAAAGAAGATATTCATTCACTTGTAAGTATTGTTTGTTGCATTTATACTGCTTTTCAATCAAGAATTATATATATTTTACAAACTATTAATTGTGATTGAACTTTCGTACGAATTTCGAAGTAATTTATTTTATATATTATCAGATAATCAATTAATTATATCACTGAATATTAATTTGTATTACTGTTGAACAAAAATAATATTTTTGTCCGACCCCCCCTGAAAACGTTCCTTTAGGTGCCTGCTTAGCCAGCGTGAATTTGCCAATTTCAGTCCGATGACGGGCAGCGGGCGTAAAAAATTTTTTGATTATCAAAACACCGCCATTCAGAAAATGGCACCTGTTCCTAAAAGTTTCCCTAGCGAAAGCTTCGGATTGAAATTCATTCTGAACCAATCCGAAATTTTCCGAATCATTTCAAAATTTGTATGCGAACCAAACAGTTTCACTCTCATCTAAACCGAAGGAAGTTTTCAATCCCAATTAATCCGAAGTCCATTCAAAATTAATCCGAAACTTTAATTCAAATGAATACGAATGAATCAGTTCAATCCGAATTAATCCGAACCTCCAATCCGAATAAATCCTGTCAATCCGAATTTATCCGAATTTTTCGGCATCATTCGGATTGATTCGGATAGACCGGATTAATTCGGATCCATTAGGATTGAAAGTTTTGATTGATCGGATTGATTCGGATTGACCGGAATTATTCGGATTTAAAGTTTGGATTAATTCAGATTGACCGGATTCATTCGGATTACAAGTTCGGATTAATTTTCAATGGGCTTCGGATTAATTCGGAATGAAAACTTCCTTCGGATTAGATCGGAATGAAACTGTTTGGTTCGGATACAAATTTCGGAATGATTCAAAAAATTTCGGATTGCTTCAGAATGAATTTCAATCCGAAGCTTTCGCTAAGCTTGGGACAACATCTTTTTGCCAAAAAGCCAAAATCCCGAGTGAGAAAAAATACCGAAATAGTATATTTTACTCCAAAATACGTGAAATAAACATAGCACATTTTTAGCGAATCCAATCTCGACGTCGCATTTCCAGAGGGAGCCGGACAAAAAATATCGTGTCCATCAAGGTCTGAAGGATATTAATTTTACCTCTTGTGATTGACTTGTGTTAAACTTCACACTCGGCAAAATAACCTCCTTTACGCCCTTGATGCCCAATATACTATTTCTAACCTCAAAATTTACTTCTGTTCTGTACATATCGATTTTTGAGAATTAATTATACAGAAAAAAATAATGAAATCTAAATTAATTTTCTGTCCTTATTTCAAAAATGTTATTTTATCGTTTTTATTATTTTGTTTAAGTTGTATGGCAGTATTATGCACCGAAAATTTTCCAAAAATTTTGAGCAAAAATGAAGAATTTTTACTGCGTAAAAGGCAAAAGCAGGCAACAAAGCGTCAAGCAGAAGCTCAAAAGAAAGCTGAGCGCAATAGAAAAAGAAATTTTAATTGAAATTACGTATCTACACGAAACGAAATCATACAAAGTTCTGCATTCACTAGAAGCTCGAACAAGTTGGATCGTAGTCAGGAGTGAATCCTATCTTTTGATTAATTCAATTAAATTGGAATAATATTGAGCGTTTATTAATAATCGAAATGAAAGTTTAAACACTCTTTATATATTTTAAATCAAGAATATGGTGATTTACACACTACAATAATAAACAACTACTAAAACAATAAACAATCCTCTTGCATCTTCCATTCATAAAATATTATTCATTCAATTAAATTTATAGACTTATTAATTTAAGGGCATTTGATACATAATGACGTCAAAAATTACGGACCGTTAATTATTCATAATAAGCGGGTTTATTATTAGAGAAATGCAAATATACCGCTGAAATTTTGAGAAATGATAAAGAATATACTGAGACATCGATGTCTGGTGAGTTTCAGTTTTTACTTTAGAAAAAATTGTTCTTCAAAATTTAGTGTTGCCTCGTAACTGGCAAGCATTTTTATTACAAAAATCTAATGCAACCTAGGTGGCGCCCTTGTCCTTTTCTGAAGTTTCTTTCTGCTTTGAAAACATCGCACTCTCACCTCAATTATACTGAGCGATTTTATTCGTTCGTTTTAATTACAAATACGATTTTGCGCATATTTCTATTAGTCTTACTTACGATAACATCGATTTTATCTCCTCCAGTTAGTTGCAAATGCACCAGAAATTAGTAATAAACGAAAATATCTCAGGTCATCATTTGCATTCACGCCATCAATCACCTAGGCTTCAAGGTGAACACAATCTAATTAAAAAAACAACCTTCCACTCAATATAGAAATTAAAGCGCACCAGACATTGATGCCCACATATATTCCTTATTATTTTCTAAATTTTCAGCCCTATAGTTGCATTTCCCTAATAATAAACCCGCAGAATATAAAAAATTTCATATCTTTATTATATTCAGGGAATACGTTACATTATGAATTCATGTGATGCGAATGAGGGTTCTGACGCCCTTTTAATCAATTAAAAATGAAGAAATTGATCTTATTTTACAAAATAAATTTTTCAGCGCAGTTAACATAAATGCTCCGTTGTCTTTTATCGTTTTCCAAGATTACAAATTGATTCATTCATCACTTTAATTATAAGTCCACCGAATATAACTTTTTAAATGTGATCGCTAATTCCATAATGACAACTATGATACAAGTTTTACCTCGTTTTATATTCGGTAGACTTATTATTAAAATAATTAATGTGTTGATCTGTAGTTTTGGGAAATAATAAACGACATGACGGAGCATTGATGTGAACTGCGGTACAAATTTTATTTTGTAAAATAAAATATCAATTTGATCATTTTAAATTATTTTAAAAGGGCGTTAGAACCCTCATTTACATAACAGGAATTCATGTTCATTCAAACATGAATTCACATTGCCTGAATATAAAGCTACGGAATTCTTTATGTTCAGCGAGTTTATTATTAAAGAAATGTAAATATAGGGCTGAAAATTTAGAAAATAATAAGGGATATATGTGGGCATCGATGTCTGGTGCGCTTCAATTTCTATATTGAGCGGCAGGTTGTTTTTTAAAATTAGATTGTGTTCATCTTGAAGCCCAGGTAGTTGATGACGTGATTACACACGATGACCTGAGATATTTTCATTTATTACTAATTTTTTGTGCATTTGCAACTAACTAGAGAAGATAACATCGATGTTGTCATAAATAAGGCTGATAAAAGTATGCGCGAAATCGTATTGAAGCGAACGAATAAAGTCACTGAGTAGAATTGAGGTGAGAGTGTGATGAGGTCAAAGCAGAAAGAAACTTTAGAAAAGGACAAGGGCGCCACCTAGGTTGCATTAGATTTTCGTAATAAAAATACTTGCCAATTAGGAGGAAACTCTAAATTTTGGAAAACAATTTTTCTTCAAAGTAAAAACTGAAACTCACCAGACATCGATGCCTCAATATATTCTTTATCATTTCCCAAAATTTCAGTACTATATTTGCATTTCTTTAATAATATACCCGCTGAATGTAAATAAAGAACGGTCGATAATTTGTGACGTCATTATGTAACGAATGCCCTTAAATATTTTGTGCAAACTGCGCGCATACGCAAAGATATTGACCAAGCTAAAAAATGAGTTTCTACATGTATTTAGAATGTAGGAAAAAAGTTTGGAATGTGTGCCCTAAGATTGGTTTTGAAACTTTTTTTTCGAGAAAATGTCACTTTGCGCCCATATATTTTGAGATGATAGTTAACAATTTTTTTCAATAACCTTCCTAGCCCACCCCAACATAAGATGTTCTGTCTAGGAATTTGGATTTGCTTAAAACATGGAAACATCAGCTTCTGGAAACTTGAACTCCAATTTGCATAACTTTACAAGTTTATAAAATAATTTTCCAAGGATTGAAGTGAAACGTGATCTCACTTTCGAAGAACGTAAACAGGTATTCACGATTATAAAGCAGTGAAAGAAATGTAGAAAAATACTAAACAACTTAGCTAAAACACTAGCTTTAACGGCACTTATACACGTATAAAGTGCAAGAATAGTATTCAGGTGTCGTTCAGTTAGGTCATAAAGCATCGGACAATCAGCGTGAGTCAACGTGAGCTATTTTAGAAATAGATCGCAAGCGAGGGCTCTACATTACATGCAGCCATTGCACGAGAAAGAACAGTAGCATCAACGGTTGAGTGGATATCCGCTAGAAATTTACCGATTGGTTCTTGACTTGAATGAGCAAGGAGGTATTTCCTATCGCAAGAAGCGAAGGACGACAAGGCACGCTGCACCTGTGCATAAGCTATATGGAATTTCACGTGGGACGTTGTTGGTCTGAATCTTTAGCTAAGAAAAACTGCACTTGGAAGTACTAGCAATTGGCTTTTTTTTTTCCTGAGAGTGAAGCGACTCTTTCAGAACCTGGCGTTACGCTGGTTTGTGCAAGAGGGAGGTGTCTGGTTACATTACAGCAGGGAATGTCAGAGGCACGTGGGGAGGAGGAAAAGGAAACAGCTGACTCGATAGACCACGACGATGTTACTTTTAACTGTGCGAGTAACGGGTTAATGATAACACATATCACCAACGATGTTGCCAAGCCATCCGTACTTTTGCACTCTACTAACCATTTCTAAGAGTAGAATTCAGTTCCACCAATATTCAAAAGTTAGGAGAAAGAAGACCTGGTCAGAAGACTCGAATAGAAATGAAAATTGAAAATTTCAATCCACATGAATCATTGATTTTGCAACAGTCTTGAATTCCATGAGGAGGAATTGGAAAAGAATACAATTCTTTTTAATGCTGTGGGAAAAGAAACCGACATCACTATCGCTGTGGAATCCTAAACATTAGATTATTTTTTCAAGCCTTGGCTTTGTAAAAAAGAAAAGAATAAAGTGCTTTGGCCAATTCTTCATAATAATACGAGTAGAAAAATTAGCTTTGATGTCGAAATAAAATCAGCTCACTGTTCACAAGAATGGCTTTAAATTTTAATTTTCATGACGAAATTCAAGAGAATTCAACAACGCCATAGCCATCATCGAATACAAAAGAACTGATTTCTAGAGGAAATCTATTCAGATTCTCACAAAATTTCTAATTTACAAATAAAATGAATCCAATGTCCGAGAGAGAGAGAGAGAGAGAGAGAGATAATTTAAGAGAATTCAACAACGCCATAGCCATCATCGAATAAAAAAGAACTGAATTCTAGAGGAAATTTATTCAGATTCTGACAAAATTTCTAATTTATAAATAAAATTAATTCAGTCCCCGACGTCTCTGCTGGATCATTCAGTTAATACTTGCTTGATTACATCCCTGTCTAAAATCTAATAAAATACTCCACAAATTAGACTTTTAGAACAGAGGTGTGCAGTTCGTCAGTTCGAATTTTCAATGCAAATTGGTACCTCTTTAGCCACGCTTAAAACATTGAATTTTTCGAAATTGAGTTTAACTCATGAAGAGATTGAAGCTTCTCTAGAGTTTCCTATAAAATCCTTCATGAAGTCTCCTGAATTTTTCGACAATCTTCTAAAATTTTGGAGAATATTAAAAATTTTCCATGTACTTGTAGATTCGTTAAATTTCATAAAATCTTTCAAAATCCTCTAGAATTTTCAAGATTTCTTATAGTATTTTAGAATCTTCTAGAGATTTCCTTATTCTTCCAGAATCTTGTAAAACCCTCCATCATTGTCTAGAAACTTCTAAAATATTCCAGAATTTTTTAAAACTCTTACAGAGATATCCAGACTTTTCCAGAGTTCTAAAATCTTCAAAAACACCCCAAAACTTATTAAGTATGATTTTCAAAATAATCTCAATTGTTTCAGAATCTTTTATAATCCTCAAAAATCTTTTGAATTCTGCCCTAAACTTCTAATATCTTCTAGAGTCTTCCACACTTTTTTTTGAAGAGTTTCGTAAAGGCTGGAGAATTTTAAAATTTTGAAAAGAGTTTAGAAGATTCTTAAGGATTATGGGAGTCTTTTGTGGATTTTAGAGGGTTCTCAAAGATTCTTTAGAATTGTGGAAATTCTAAAGTTAAGAACATTCGTGAGGATTCCAGAAGATTTTGGAAAAATTTAGTATATTTTTTATATTAAAGAATTTAGGCAGATTTTATAAGATTATAGAAAAATCCAGATAAAATTTTTGGAATAGCAGCAGATATTAGACGGTTATGGAAGAATTTAGACGATTTGATTTTGAAAAATTTTGGAAGACATTGAATTTTGCCCTAAACTTCTAATATCTTTTAGAGCCTTCCATACATTTTTTTAAAAGAGTTTCGCAAAGTCTAGAGAATTTTAGGAAGATTTTGAAAAGAGTCTGGCAGAATCTCGAAAATAATGGGAGTCTTTTGTGGATTTTAGAGGGTTCTCAAAGATTCTGTAGAATTCTGGAAATTCTAAAGTTCAGAATATTCGTGAGGATTCTAGAAGATTTTGGAACAGTTTAGTATTTTTTTATATTAAAGAATTTTGATAGATTTTATAAGATTATAGTAAAATCCAGAAAAAAATTCTAGGAATAACAGAAGATATTAGACGGTTATGAAAGAGTTTAGAAGATTTGATTTTGGAAAATTCTGGAAGACATTGAATTCTACCCTAAACTTCTAATATCTTTTCGAGTCTTCAAAACTTTTGTTCTGAAGAGTTTCGTAAAGTTTAGAGAATTTTAGGAAGATTTTGAACAGTCTAGAAGATTTTTGAGGATTATGGGAGTCTTGTGCAGACCTTAGAGAGGGCTCTAAAAGATTCTGCAGAATTCTGGAGTTCAAAATATTCTGGAGGATTCTAGAAGATTCTGGAACAGTCTAGAATATTTTTTTGAAATATTAAAGAATTTTCGGAGATTCTTTAAGATTTTGTAAGATTAAAGGAGAACCCAGAAAAAAATATTCTAGAAAAGATTCTAATAATTATTGGAAAATCAATCGGTGATTCAATGATCAGTCAGTGATTCTGACAAAATTTCTAATTTATCAATAAAATGAATCCAATACCCGAGGTCTCTTCTGGATCATTCAGTTAATAGTTGCTTGATTCTCACAATATTTGAAAGACCCTCGTATTATGGATTCAATATGCAAATTATAACTCAAGATAAATAAAGGTTATAAATAAGATATAGCTGTACGTAAGCGGTTTGGAGAAAGCAGAAGTTTACTTTGTAGAAAGGCAGGTCGCCACACAATTAACCGGTTAATAAAATATAATGCAGAAACCTAATTTATTGAGACAACCGCCTAATGAGTTGTGAGTTATGACAACCATTTCCTTAACTCACAAAAGTGTTGTACCCAGATGAAAGTGATTAATTTTGATTGCTTGGCGGGAAATATATTGTTTCAAAGAATCCAAAACGAAATGCAAAATGGAAGTATTTACTCTCAAGGTTTTTTTTTTTACAACTGCAGGGATCACAGCGGTGCAGTAGTTCAATTTTAGAGAAAATAGGGTTTTTTTCGAGAAAAGGGGGAAATTTTCAAAATCCTTATAGAAAACTTCTACAATCTTCAAAAACACTCCGAAACCTATTATAATTCTTCAAAATATTCTAGACTGTTTCAGAATCTGTTAGAATCTTCAAAAATATTTTGAATTCTGCCCTAAACTTCTAATATCATTTAGAGTCTTCCAGACTTTTTTTTTGAAGAGTTTCGCAAAGTCTAGAGAATTTCAGGAAGATTTTGAAAAGAGACTAGAAGATTCTTGAGGATTGTGGGAGTCTTTTGCAGACTTTAGAGGGCTCTGAAAAATTCTGCAGAATTCTGGAGTTCAAAATATTCTGGAGGATTCTAGATGATTTTGCAACAGTCTAGAATATTTTTTTAAATATTCAATAACTTTGGGAGATTCTTTAATTTTTTTTTAAATTATAAGCTTATTGGAGTCTTTTGCAGATTTTAGAGGGTTTTACAAGATTCTGTAGCATTCTGGAGGAGTCTACAAGGTTCTGGAACAGTATAGTATATAATTTAAAATATTGAAGAATTTTTCGAGATTTTATAAGATTATAGGAGAGCCCAGAAGAAAAGATTCTAGAAAATCCAGACGATATTAGAATGGTGAGGGGTGGCGTCCCAAAAGGGCATAACCGCTGTTTTAGCGATTTTTCAGGAGGGACAAAAAACGTGCCCAAAAATCGAATTTTCAATTTACGAAAAAAATACAAACTTGCAAAACAGTGCTGAATTGGAGCGTCAAAAGTGTGATTCGAAAATCTTATTACGTTCCGATAAAATGGAGGGAGAATATTTTTTTTCGCTCGAGACGCACGTTTTCTCAAATTTTGCCAGTGATTAAAAAGTCAATTTGCAATTTCAGAAAAAAAAATTAATTTTTTGCTTTTGAGTTTCTGAGTTGATACAAACAAAGTTTGACTGGAAAAAGTCATTGAGCTCTGAGTAAATGGAGAATTTTTCCCCCTCGAGATGCTTGTTATTTTAATTTTAGATGGTGATGTATAACTATAATTTTCAATTCAGAGAGGCAAATGCAAAATAGATTTGGAGTTCTGGAGTTGCAAAAAGTTCAAAAATGTGGCAAAATATTTGAAAATTTGCAAAAGAAAATGAAAAATGACATTGTAGAAAATATTTTTTGTCAGAATGTGTCAAAATTTATCTGATTTTATGAGCCAATAATATCATTTTCGACATAATTGCGCTTATGCCCTTTTGGAATGCCACCCCTCAGTTATGGAAGAGTTTAGAAGATTCGATTATGGAAAATTTTGGAAGACATTGAAAGAGTCTGGTAGATTTAGAGTCAGTCTAGAATATGTTAGAAAATTTGGGAAAAGTTTTGAAGTTTCTAGAAGATTCTAGAAGACTCTGAATCTCTAAGGTTTTAATATTGTGTGGCACGTGTTTTTGAGTGTCATAAGTTTCTGGTTATTATAATTTTTGGAAAACTAATCGGAACTCTGAATAAAAAAAGGGGGAAAAAGGGGTGAATTTCTCAAAAATAGGGATTTTAGACAATTTTATGGAATCTCGCAGAGTGTTTAGCGTTTCTCCATTAAAAAATTCCAGGACTTCTGATTTCACTTCGGGTTGCTACAAAATTCCAATTTCAAAATTCCCTGACTTTCCTTGACCAATTTTTCATTTTCCCTGACCGTTATCTGCCGTTATAATTATAATTATATAATACAGGGATCACAATGGTTCGGTAGTTCAATTTTAAGGAAAATAGGGAATTTCTTTTTCGCAGAAGGGGATTTTAAAAAACGGAGGGAAGTTTTTTTTTAAATACCAAGGAAGCTGCAATTCGCCAGAATCTTAAAAAATCATAAAAAATCCTAGATTCCTGTATAGAATATAATAAAATACTCCTCAAATTTTAAAACTTTTAGAATCTTTGAAATGCTCTAGAATTTTCAAAAATTCATCTTGTTGATTTCTATTGAGCACATAATGTCCTTAGACACCAGTCGTTTTCTGATAGTGACAACATGAACTGGACAATTTCGGTCCTCGAATATGTGCTTTCCGAGAAAACGACGAAAAATAAAATAAAATTTATTGGCAATAGTGCTACAGTGATATGAGGAATAATTTCTTACACAATTGTTAAGGTATTTGTAAAAACATATAACTGATGAGATTCCAGAAATTCTGGATATTATTGTAATATTCATCCTACTTTAATTTTCATTGGTAATGGTTTTCAAAAAAATATTTCTTCCTTTCAATTATATATCTGTCATTCTGAATGTTTAAAAAAATTTTCTTATTTTATAATTGTAAATTTTATATTTAAAAAAATCTTAATAATATTTGCTTAAAATTCTAAAAAAAAATATTTCTTCGTTTCAATTACATATCTGTCATTCTGAATGTTAAAAAAATTTTCTTCTTTTATAATTGTAAATTTTATATTTAAAAACATTGTTGCTTAAAAACATATTGTTTGCTTAAAAGTCTTATATTTATTCTAAAATATTGGTATATTAATATAGAAACTAATATAATGATAAAGAAGCTCATGATATTTCTCTTTATTTTCTAGATTGAACGATATTTCAAAATAAATTTGAGTTAAGAAAAAAAGTTCGTTTATTTAAACGTTCAAAACTTCAGGTACATTTCAGAATATTCGTGACGATTCCAGAAGATTTTAGAGGATAATGGAAAAGTTCAGAAGATTCTAGATGATTCTAGAAGATTATAAAACATTCTAGTATATTTTGTAGAATATTAAACAATTTTTTAGAATTCTTTAAGATTGTATACGAATATTAAAAATAAATAAAATTATTTACTTGGAATTCAGAAGGTTCTAAAAGATTATTATTAAATATATATTAAAAGGTTCTAAAAGATTAGAAGAATCCAGAAGAATCTAAATGATTGTAGATTTTAAAACAGTCTAGAATATTTTTGAGAATTTTTGCAGATTTCCGATAAGTTTTGAAGATTCTAAAGAATTCGAGAGAATTTCGGTAATTTTTTGTAAACTTTGGAGGATTCTACAAGATTCTGTAGAAAACTCTGAAAGGTTACGGAAGTATTCAGAAAAGAAGATTCTGGAAGAGTCTAGTATATGTTGTAGAATATTGAAAAATGTTGGGATATTAATTTATAAGATTATTTTAGGAGAATCCAGAAGATTATAGAATAGTCTCAAATATTTTGGAGAATTTTCAAGGATTTTAAATCAATTTTTAAGATTCTGGAGGATTTTAAGAGATTTTAGGAGACTTTCGTAGATTTTGAAAATTTGGAAATTTTGGGATATTTAAGAAAACATTAAAAGAGTTTTTGAACGTCAAAAGTTTCTATTTCTCCTAATTCTTGGAAAATTATTGATAAATTTGAATATAAAAAGGGCAAAAAGAGCGAAAAAGGAATGAAACTATAAAAAAAGTGATTGTAGGAGATTTGGCACGGCTAGCCTCGATTAAGTTTAACCTAAAATTGCTTGCGCATCCAGTTTCTCTTTGTACGTGTTTCCGGGATGCTCCCCGGTTATTTTAAGCCAAGAATGACGATTAAAAATCTCATTTTTTTTAAAAACGACGCAAAATATGAATAGCAGTTCATAGTTCAAAATTGTTTCCCTTCCTAAAATCTATAAAATTTTACCTTTACCAGATGTTTATCTTGTGTATTTTAACAAATTTTTCCAAAAAAATCGAAAAAAAACGATAAAAATTGACTAACATATCATTTAGCTTAACAAACTTCTAAATTTTATTTTTAAAATCGTTTGTTTTTAGTTCAGAAATAGTGAGGGTATAAAATTATAGATTTTAAGAAGGAAAACAATTTTGAACTATAAACTGCTATTACTATTTTGCTTCGTTTTCGAGAAAAATGAGATTTTTAATAGTTAGGAACGATATTTCTTCAATTTTAAAGATAAAAATAAATTTTTCTTTACTTTAAAGCTCAGGAAACTTAATAATATCATATAACATGTTCTTCACATTGCTACTAAAGTTAAAAGAAACGTTTTTAAAACTAAAATGTTAAATTTCGGTAAACTAAATACTATTTTAGTCAATTTTTTCGATTTTTCCTATTTTTTTCGAAAAACTTGTCAAAATACACAAGATAAAAATCTGGTAAGTGTATAATTTTATAGATTTCAGGAAAGGAAACAATTTTGAACTATGAACTGCTATTCATATTTTGCGTCGTTATTGAGAAATATGAGATTTTTCATTGTTAAAAATGAAAGTCTTTTTTCTTAAAAACGGGTAATACGATTTTATTCTTTTTTTGGCTTAAAATAACCGCGGAGCATCCCGGAAACACGTATAAAAGAGAAACTAGATGTGCAAGCATTTTTCAGTTGAACTTAATCGAGGCTAAGCGTGAAAAAATCGTACAAATTCGAACTTGTAAAATCGTAAGAAATAACAGAATAATATCGATAAAATCGAAAGAAATATTAAAAATAATTATACTGCACATTGTAAGAAAATTTAGTTAATTATTGCTAATTATCACTTTCAAAACTTTTTAAAATCCTTTTTGCGAATGTCAGAATTTTTTTAATTTTTACGACTTTCTTGTTTCGGGTTTTAGACTTTGGAAAAAAACGCTTTTTTGAGTAAAAAGGTTTTTCCATTTTAGACAATTAAAAATCTCATTTTTTTCTAAAACGGCGCAGAATATGAATAGCAGTTCATAGTTGAAAATTATTTCCCTTCCTAAAATCTATAAAATTATACCTGTACCAGATGTTTATCTTGAATATTTTAACAAATTTTTCAAAAACAAAAAAAACTGGAAAAACCCATAAAAATTGACTAAAATAGCATTTAGTTTAACGAATTTTCACATTTTAGTTTTAAAAACGTTTGTTTTTGCTTTAGTGTGAATGTGAAGAACATGTTATGTGAGATTATGAAGTTTCCTAGCTCCAAAGTAAAGAAAAATGGGGTTTTATCTCTAAAATTGAAGAAATATCATTTTTAACCATTAAAAATCTCATTTTTCTCGTAAACGAAGCAAAATATAAATAGTAGAGATCATAGTTTAAAATTGTTCCCCTTCCTGAAATCTACGAAATTGCACCATTACCAGATGTATAACTTGTATATTTTAACAAAAATTTTTTTAAAAAAATAATAAAAAATCTATAAAAGCGACTGAAATAGCATTTCGTTAAATAAACTTCACAATTTTATTTTTAAAATCGTCTGATTTTAGTTCAGAAACAATGTGCAAAACATGCTTCATGAGATTATTAAGCTTTCTGAGCTTGAAAGTGAAAAAAATTGATTTTTATCTCCAAAATTGAAGAAATATCATTTTTAACGATTGAAAATCTTATTTTTTATGAAAACAACGCAAAATATAAATAGCAATTTATAGTTCAAACTTGTTCCCCTTCCTGAAATTTATAAGATGTTACCTTATTACCCTTACCAGATGTTTATCTTGTATATTTCAACCAACTTTTTTTTTTTTTTTTAAAAAAAGAAGAAAAAATCGAAAAAATGGACTAAAGTAGCATTTAGTTTAACGAACTTTAACATTTTATTTTTAATATCGTAAATATATTATTACACACAAAGACTTTTGTAATGACAAAGAGCAAACATGTTTTCACATTGTTACTGACCTAAAAGCAAACGTTTTTAGAAATAAAATGTTGAAGTTCGTTAAAGTCAATTCTATTTTAGTTGCTTTTATCGATTTTTTCTTTTTCTTTTTTAAATTTGTTGAACTACACAAGGTAAACATCTGGTGAGGGTATAAATTTATAGAATTTAGGAATGAGAACAATTTTCAACTATGAACTGCTATTACTATTTTGCTTCGTTTTCGAGAAAAATAAGATTTTTAATAGTTAAAAATGATATTTCTTCAATTTTAAAGACAAAACACAATTTTTTTTTACTTTTAAAGATCAGGAAACTTAATAATATCGTATAACATCTTCTTGACATTGCTATTAAAGTAAAAAGAAACGTTTTTAAAACTAAAATGTTAAAGTTCGGTAAACTAAATACTATTTTAGTCGATTTTTTCGATTTTTCCTATTTTTTTGGAAAAATTTGTCAAAATACACAAGATAAAAATCTGGTAAGGGTATAATTTGAAAGATTTCAGGAAAGGAAACAATTTTGAACTATGAACTGCAATTCATATTTTGCGTCGTTATCGAGAAATATGAGATTTTTCATTGTTAAAAATGAAAAAATCTTTTTTCTTAAAAACGCGTAGTACGATTTTTTTCTTTTTTTAGCTTAAAATAACCACGGGGCATCCCCGAAACACTTACAAAAGAGAAACTAGATGTGCAAGCATTTTTGTGTTGAACTTAATCGAGGCTAGGCGTGTTGGAGAATAAAAGGGGAAAGGTGGAAAAAGGGGAACAGGGGACTGACTGTGATCCCTGATTTTGTAATATCATAATTATATAATTTAGCTATTCTTAAATAATAATTGTTAAATAATTATAGTAATTGCTAAATTATAATTGTAACTCTTGAGCTATATTTATAATTTGTTGAATCAAAAAAATTCCCTGACTCTTTCAAAGTTTTTCCTGACTTTCCCTGACCATTTTTAAATTCCCTGTCTTTCCTGAATTCTCTGACCTAATGTAGCAAGCCTGTCATTTGAAGAAAACTACTCATTCAAATTTAAAGAGATAAGAATTCCAGGACTATGCGTGAAATTCAAGGACTTTTCCAGGTTTTTCCGGGTAAAATAAATTCAAGGACTTTTCCAGGTTTTTCCGGGTAAAAGAAATTCAAGGACTTTTCCAGGTTTTCAAGGATTTCTAGGACTCTAGACACCCTGGATTTTGAGAAAAATAGGAGGAAAATAGGGAAAAAGGGGAAGAGGCCATAGGGGACTGTCTGTGATCCCTGCAACTGAAATTTAACTATAGTTTTTCAATCTTTCTGTACCTGTGAAGGTTCAAGTTTAAAAGTCACGTTTTACCATGACTCTGATGTTTTTTATTTGAACCGAGTAAAAACAATGCTCTGATTCATCACCGGACCATCAGGTATACTTAAATACCCCCTACAGATCACTGACCAGTGACGGATGGTAATCTCGCGCTCTAGCGAGAGATTTAAATCCACTCGATATTTCTTAATTATCGCGAGACCGGCAACTCAGTCCATTCACTCCCAGGATTCTTAATAGCCTTCCGAGACCTCAAGAGACTGGTGGACCAAACTTCAGTGAGACTCGCGTCATTTGAATGCGATGGAATGTTGGGCCGAGGCGGCTCATCTGAAGTTGAGTTAGGTTCGATTGCTCAACCAGCACACCGCTCAAACAGCTTGAGTAGGTCCTGAACAGGTACAAGCACGGGGCACCGTAACATTAGTACGATGGTGTGACTCTTTGTGTGTATAGTTTGGTTGTACTTGCACACGCACTTCTGCATACGTACTACATACTCATACCTATATAACTACTTCGCCAGTGTGTTCGCCAGAAGCTTTCTATGCTGTCACACATTCCTGAATCAAATTAAAAAACAAACAGGCTACGTGCCAGCACATTCATGTCGTCGAGGGTTCACTTTCTGGGGTAGCCTGCTGCAGAGAAAAAATTATTTTAGGATTTGGTCCTCAGTCAAACTTGTTCCAGACTGATCACTGGTATCAATATCAATTCAGTTGATTTTCTGTTGTTCTTGAATTATTTCTTGAAACCTGGAAAAATAACGTTTTAATAAAAACAGCCTGGTGCAAGAATATATCAAACTGTAGCAAGAATGTACAAAACTGCATTCAATTCAGTTGTTGTTAATACTTTAATATTTTCTGTTTGAAAACTAATTTTGGACTGGATCAGATCCGAATGTTTTGTAATTTTTGGTTGAATGGCATTAAAGAACACAACTGGTTATAAACTCGTCTACTTGGATCGAAAAAGTGGAGCCCATCTTTTCGATCCAAGTTTGGTCCCTCGTTCTACCTTGGGTACTTGGCCACAATAAAGCAGAAGAAAGAAGAGCTACTTCTCAGAATCGCACCATCAGATATGCGTCTAGACTAAGGTGGCGCCACAGAACCCTGGTGGACAGTGTGTTAACTGCGGCCCTTATTTCTGAAACCTGTTGAAACAACCCTGACGACTTTTACACCATTAAGATTCTTTTCTCAATATGAATAGGAGCAGAAAATCATTATTTTTATGTTTGCGCACAGTTATCAGATGAGCTAAAACGCTAAACAATCATCGAAACCCTTTAATGATATTCAGATTCCAATTTCAAAATTTAAGGGTGTTTCCAAATTTTCTAGGTCAACTTTTAAAAAATGCTCCAGGACTGTCCTAAACATATTGTTACAAAATTCCAAGTGATTTCCAGGTTCTCAGGTACTTTTTCAAACTTTCGTGCCTTTTCCAGGTTTTCCAGGTACTCAAGATACTTTTAACTTTCGTGCCTTTTCTAGGTTTTCCAGGTTCTCAAGATACTTTTTCAAACTTTCGTGCCTTTTCAAGGTTTTCCAGGTTCTCAAGATACTTTTAACTTTCGTGCCTTTTCTAGGTTTTCCAGGTTTTCCAGGTTCTCAAGATACTTTTTCAAACTTTCGTGCCTTTTCAAGGTTTTCCAGGTTCTCAAGATACTTTT
>JBAGKK010335543.1:0-19370 GCA_037177015.1 Euceroptres primus
ATATTATTGATTATAAATAATTTATTTATTAATCATTAATTACATTAATTATTATAATTATGTAATGAAATAATTATGGATTGATAAAATAATAATTGTTATTTTTCATTTCTAATTTTTTAAATTTATTTTTATTTCTTATTGTATGTATATTAAAATAAACAAATGTTTTACACATTTCATTTTATAGTTATTGTAAACAGTTTTTATAAATATTTTACAATTTTCGTTTTTTGTATAAGTTATTATATTGCCGACGTATATATTTGATACCTACGGCCCCGGTTTCTCTGACCATCTCGACACTCAAAACTCAAATCTCAATCTTATTTCGTTCCAAGTGGCGCTTGCGAACGTGTTGTTGACGGTCTTTACGTCAGTTTTCAATGCCTTTTTAATTGTTTTTCGGTAAATAATAGCGATCTTTGGTTATTTTCAAGTAATTTCGGGAGTTAAAAAATGACCGAAAAATTCGCCCATTTGTGTGTCCTTGAATTCAGACTTCCAATCTATACTAAAAGTTAGTTTATTATGAGACATAAATCGTCTGAAAGTTGAGATTAGTCTGAATTTTTTTTTCATTATACGAGGAACCACAGTTTTCTCTTTGCTTTACCTGTCAGTAGATTATTCGAATCTTTTCAGGTGGATTATTTCTAATCTATAACTGATAGCGAAAAATGTTCAAGACACAAGTGTAAATCTGCAATAATCATTTATCAATCATGAATCATTTATCAATTAGAGACTATACACTCTTGGGAAGGGAGTCCGCTACAGGTCGACATAGTTTATGGGAACTTTGTCAGTGCTTGCGCATAAAAGAAAGAGGGTTTCATTCTACGCAAAATATTTATTTTCCATTAACAACTTAAGAAAGCAGGCCTTCAACTTGGGCCTTTAACCTTTATCTGAAACACTATTCGCTATTAGTCATAGATTTAAAATAATTAACCTGCAAAAATTCTAACAATCTAACTACAGACAGGACAAAGTGAAAAATTTGGTCCCTTAATTCTCGAAAACAAAAATTCAGAACAACCTTAAACTTTCAGAGGATCAATGCCTCATGATAAACTAACTCTTAGTATAGATTGGAAGCCCGAATTCGAGGGTGCACAAATGGGCGAATTCAGGCTTATTTTTGCGGTCACTCTTTTAAATTGTATTTATGACTATTAGCATCACTTCCGACAACCTTCCTAAGGTACCTCTATTATCCACAGGTTTTCAAATTAGACCTAGGGGTGGTTTCAAAAAGAATTTCTAGATAAATGTCAAAATTGACAATTTTCAAAATATAAAAGTCCCCAAAAAGTTTTACATTGCATTTCCAAAAGAATTTCAAAATAAGTGAAAATAACGATTTCCAAAGTAGCATAGTCCCCAAAAAATTAAAAATTGTATTTCTGACTATTGTCATTACTTCCGACAACCTTCCTGACGTACCAATATCATCCACACGTTTTGAAACTATACCTAGGCGTGGTTTTAAAAAGATTTTTCATATATATGTCAAAAAAGACAATTCTGATAGTATCAAAGTCCCAACAAAAATTTATATTGCATTTCTGACTATTGGCATCACTTGCGACAACCTTCCTGAGGCACCGCTATTATCTACAGGTTTTCACACTTGACCTACGGGTGGTTCCAAATAATAATTAACTGATAAATGTCAAAAACAACAATTTTTAAAGTATCAAAGCCCCAAAAAATTTAAAATTGCATTTCTGAAGATTAGCATCACTTCCGGAAACCCCTCTGAGACACACATATTATTTACAAGTTTTAAAATTGGACCTAGGGGTGGTTTCAAAAAGGATTTCGAAATAAATAACAAAAATAACGATTTCCAAAGTATAAAACACCCAAAAAAAATTTAAATTACAATTCTGACGATATGCATCACTTCCGCCAATCCTCCCAGGGCACCCATGTTATCCAAAGTTTTCAAATTAGACCTAGGGGTGGTTTCAAAAAGAATTTCCAGATAAATGTCAACAATGACAATTTTCAAAGTATCAAAGTCCCCAAAAAGTTTTAAGTTGCATTTCTGACTATTGACATCCCTTTCAACAACCTTTCTAAGGCAACGCTGTTATTCACGAATTTTCAAATTAGACCTAGGGCTGCTTTCAAAAAGAATTTCAAGATAAATGTCAAAAATGACGATTTCCAAAGTATCAAAGTCCCCAAAAAATTTTCAATTACATTTCTGACAATTGACATCAGTTTTGGTAACCTACCTGAGGCAACTCCATAATCCACAAGTTTTCAAATTAGACCTAGGTGTTGTTTCAAAAAGAATTTCCAGATAAATGTCAAAAATGCCAATTTTTAAAGTACCGAAGCCCCCAAACAGCTTTAAGTTGCATTTCTGACTATTGGCATTATTTTCGACAACCTTCCTGAGGCACCCCTATTATCCGCAAGTTTTCAAATTAGACCTAGGGGTGGTTTCAAAACGAATTTCCAGATAAATGTCAAAAATAACAATTTCCTAAGTATCAATCACCTAAAAAAATGTTAAATAGCATATCTCACTATCGACATCACTTCCGACGACCTTCAGACAGTGACTAGATGCGCTTAGCGGTTGCGCCATCTCTGATTATTGCAAAGAAGCCTATGGCCGGTGTCAAAGTGAGGCTATTTTGGAGCAGTCTTTGGCGTGCAGTTTTCGAGGTGGTTGTTGCAAAAATAGCGTGTGATACCCTTGCGTATAGGTAATCGCTATTCGTGTAATTGCAGCATTCGCCTTCAGCTCGTGCTTTGAACCTCCGGGTCATTCTTCAAACATCACACTCGATGCAATCACCTGTCTTATGCACTGGTATCACAACTAAAAAAAGCGTGAATTTACTGGGCGTTTTCAATAATAAGAATTTTTTATCAAGAAACAGGCAATAAACTTGGGACCTGGCAAGCACCGCTGCCCATGTGATATTACCGGATCTAATATCTACCACTTATGTACCTTCTCCGACATAATAAACACCATAAAGACATTCTTTGGAGTTTTTCGAGTAGCCTGGGTTATCTCCTAAAACGAAAACGTAAAACGGAATGTAGAATACCGACTCCTTTTAGCATGAAAACTGTAAAAGTGAGAATTTACTAGGCGTTTTCAATAATCTAAACAATAATTATAAACCATTATTATTATTGTTTATGGCTGGTTCATTTAAGTCCCGTAGCACTGAGGTTAAATCTATTGTACTATGCCTTCTATTTAACATTCCCAGCCAAACGGAGGTTTATACACGGGAACACCTCACTGCTAAAGTATCATTTAAGTCCTTTAACATGAGTATGTATACCGTAGATACTACTCCACTCCACCGGGAATGGTCTTGTGATAACAGGGCTAATAATCCGCGGCTGCATCCGACTTTATTAGAAGTACTCGCATTCGCTTAGACTTTCGGCCAGGGGAGAGGAAAACTGCAGAAAACTTTTCCCGAGTACAGCCGGTTTATCGACAGTCGAGTTTGAATATAGACATTGATATTATCGACTGTATACACACAACCTAGGCGCCAAACCTCCCGCTTGACATTTACACGTAATACGCAATGTAAAATGCAGACTTTTTTCGAATGAAAACTGTAAAATTATGAATTTACTAAGTAGTTTATGGACGATTCCTAAAATGTAAAAAATAATGCATTTTAAATTTGTCATGCATTTTTTTCCTAATTTATAATTATTTATATTACTATTCTAGAACAATATTTATCAATTTTATTGTAAACATGTTTTAAAAATTAGAACAATATAATTTAAATAATAATATTTGTAAGCAATATTTGTTGTACAAAATGAATCATGAATAAGTAATATTACTTTATGAAAACGACCAAACATAAAGTGAGCGACCCTTCTTGAGTCCCCATTTATGACCATTTTATTTTCCAAAATAAGTAAAAGTGACTCTTTCAATGTGTGTCTTTAAACATGCCTGTAAATTCATTTAGGCAATACTAATAACGTAACAAAGATTATATCAAATATATTTTTCCGTAATTAATCTTTTTCTGAATTCATTAGTCCTTTCATTTTTCAAATTTCTTTTATTTGCACGTTCATTATTGGCTTAAACTCGCAGTTTATTTCTATCAAAAAACATTAAAGTCTTTTTTATTAATTACTAATGATGATTTACTTTAATGAAAAATTAAATCAAATTATCACGTAGAAACTTAATAATTAAAAATGACTATTAAGTATTTACACATTAGTTTTAGAAAAATCAATATCATTTACAACATGAATGGACATTACATAATAACGTTTTCATTATTCAATCCAATATAGAGTTACTTAATTCAGAATGTCTTTTTATAAAATAATTTTATTATTCATTAGAAATAGTTATTCGTGACATTCATTTCATTATTAAAATAATATTTATAAATTATAATTTTTCTTTGCATGAAATGTTTCATTGGGAAGTGTTAATTCTTAGTCAAATAAAACTTAATACTTAAAATAGTATTAATAAGCATACAGGCCGGTGGTTGTGTTGCGTGATGGACAGGCAGATCTCACCGGGATACCCGAAAGGGCTACTATCCAGCCAGAACATCGGAAAGAAATGCCAAGCGGCAGGACATAAGCTACGCCTATGAAAGATGTTTCGGCTGAAAGTCCCCAGCCGACCACTTCCACAGGAATGCCGCGGCAGTGCATCGACTGGTTATCTAAATATGACGAAGCAGTGATGCGCTGCCACTTTGTAGCCCAAGGGACAACAGACCCGACGGAAAGAGGAATAGTCTTTCGTCGAAAATTTATGGAATTGTACCAGAAAAAACATCAGCGCAACCTACACATGGCATACATCGAATATAAACAAGCTCTTTCTTCGGTACCCCACGATTACTTGCTTGAGATCCTCAGGACATACAAGGTCTGTCCACGCCTGGTTCAACTCTTGAGTCACGCTATGTCTCTTTGGGGCACGAGAATCAAGTATTTTGATCGTGGGCTGCCGAGGATTTCCAGATTCTTCAACATTATGACCGGCATTTTCCAGGGGGATTCATTCAGTGCACTGTGGTTCTGCTTGGCGTTCAATCCACTTAGTAGGGCACTCAACAACACGTCCTATGGACACAACGTAAAGAAAGGCAGAGGTGTATACGATCTTACCCATCTTCACTATATGGATAATCTGAAATTGTACGTCGGCTTGAAAGAAAAACTGCAGAAATTACTTGACATCTTATTGCAGTTCTGACATGACATCCATATGGAACTCGGGCTGGAAAAGTACAGGAAACTGCATTTAGAAAGAGGAGTGGTGAACGCAGAGTTGGGGCTTGACGATCAGGCGCTCATTGAGACCATGACGAAGGAAGAGTCGTGTAAAGCGCTTGAAAGCTATTTTGGAAACTGGCCTCAACTCGGCCAATAAGATCAAGGACAACAACACCTACGCGATCCCGCTTCTCACGTATTCTTTTGGGCTCATCAAGTGGTCAAACATCGACCTAGAAAATATAAGCAGAATCATCCGCGTGGAAATGACGAAGCACCAAATGCACCGCAGAAGTTCGGCAAGTGAGAGAATAGTCCTATCACGTTGCTCTGGGGGCAGAGACCACGTTTTAACAGCAAGCATGGCATCCCATTCTACAATAAGATCTGTAGAGAAGATACCAACCATACGCCTCTCAATCTCGCTGATACGAATGACGCTAACATCCTAGCTCCCTCTTCAGAGAAAATTGCTCAGGAATGGAGACAAAAGCCATTACATGGACAGCACCCCAAGCCACAAGATCAATGCAACGTGGACAGTGAGGCATCCAACTCGCATTCCCGCATTCCCGCTCTTTTCGGAAATGGCTGCAGGAAGTTAGCTTGGCGAAAGTATACTCGCAGACACAATGATGCAGCTGGAATCATTCACCAGCAGATTGCCTCGAATCTGGGACTCGTTCAAGAGTGGATGCCTTTCTGTAGGTATGTCCCAGTAGCGGTCCTCGAAAACGAGAATTTCCGCCTTTATTGGGATAGGACTATTCTAATAAACCACACTGTTGTTCATAATAGGCCGGACATTGTGGTGCTTGATAAGCGGTCGCAATAGTCCAAGTCATTGACTTAACGATTCTCTTTAACAAAAACGTCAAAGTATAGCGAACTGCGGCAGGAAATCACGAGGACTTGGAAGCTGGAAAAGGTTATTATTCATCTTATCGTGATTTCGGCCACGGGAAACGTCCACGCGAGGTGCCAAAAACTCCTGGAAGATTTGAAAGTTAAGTGGGTGCTAGCTGCAGCCCAGAAAGCGGTTTTACTCAACACCTGCTGCATAGTCCGATGCTTTTTGGACTGCAAAGAAGAAAGCGGCTAGCCGCTTTATGTGCTGCAACGGAATATCATTCCCGAAAATAAAAGGAAAAAAAGAGATTCCATTTTTGGTTTTTAAACTTTTGACTGTAGCTTTATTTTATTTTTGTGACTATGACTTGATTTTAACTTGTTTTTATGTTTGTCGGGAATGTAGTATGTTGTCCTTTGTGTTTAGAAATTTTTAATTGCTGACTGGACCTTGTATTTGACTTAGTCCGTACTAGCGGCCTTACGACCAGGTCTCTTCAGGGCTTGTGATAAATTTTTACTAAAATATAATAATAGTAGGAATCATAATGGCTTTTATTTTACTGACTATAATTTTATTTTAACTTGTTTTTGTGTTCGTGAGGAATGTGGTATATTTTCCTTCGTGTTTACAGACTTTTTAATTGCTGACTGGCCGCTGTACTTGACTTAGTTCGTACTAGCGGTCTTGCGACCAGGTCGCTTAAGGGCCTGAAGATGAAATTCACTTTTCTATCAAATAATAATAATATGAACAATCGTACTTAGAAAGCATTTTTCATTTAAATTATTCGCATGTTCATAATAAATTCAGAATTAATTTATTTATACTTTTGACTATAAATGTAGTTTTTCTACCAGAGTTTAAAAAAGGCTTTAGTTTTAGGGCTGAAACAAAAAATTTTAAATGATACCGCTCCGTATCATCTCTCCCGCTTGCCTCCGCGGGAGACAATTTTACAATTTTACAATGTTTTTCATAAAAACAGACATCAGTGCATGAAAATCACTTACCATTAGGATCGGTCAACCTTTAATAATTAAATAACTTTTTATTTTATTTAATTTACATTTCAATTTATAATTTTTGAAATAATTTCTTACACATATTTACGAATAATTAATTTTTATTACAATTACTTAGGTTTCAGCCCTTTTTGTCAAAAATTATAACTATTCTTCGCGTAAAATGGTTCATTCAGAAGTGTAAATTCTTAATCAAAGAGACTTTACTGATAATCGTTTTCAATAATAATTCATTGTTATTGAACAAATTCATAACAATCAGTATTGAGCCCTGTCGGGTTAATGCATTCTACAAACTTTTATCACAATCACATTTAGAAAGCATTTTCAATTTAAATTATTCCCATATTTATAATCAATTCAGATTTAATTCATTTATAATTTTTATTATCAATGTTGTTTCTTGACCAAAGTTCAAAAAAGGCCTTAATTTTAGGGCTGAAACAAAAATTTTGAATGATACCGCTCCGCTGCCCTCACGTTCGCCTTCCGCTTGACACCATCGTAGACTCGCATTGAACAGGCGCGACGGGACACCGAGATAAATCACTGTGGGCCGTTGCCACTTTCAACATGTGGCACTGGTGGAAGAATATGACATAGGAGGAAGAACACAAAACGAACGCCAGAAATCATCATTCACGCGACCACGAACGAACTTTTACAACAAGATTACTATATAATAACATGCAAAAATTGATACTAAATTTATATGAACAGAAAGGTCAATTCTTTAACTTTCGTTAGGCGTTTTCAAAAACTCATTTTGTTAAATACAAACTTTGAAATCACAGCGTGAAGATCACGAGTAAAATTACTTAAAGTTTTCTACATGTATAAGGCATAGGGATCGCAATATTTTCAGTATACAGTACCCTACCGGTTCTTCGCCTGTTTATTTAGCGGGGAAGCCCGACCGAGCTTATTGATAAAATCCAGAAAGATTTTATGCATAGGGATTTTATACATATTTTCCGCATAATTGCAGTATTGCTGTCCAGCTTATCTTAAATTTTTAGAGGGATTCGGTGGATACAAAATTTTTCTAAAAAGCTACAGGACTCTGCATTAAATGTACACGAAGCAAGAAATTACTTCTCACATATTTTGCAGTTCACTACTTCCTTTCTCCTGACAAAATATCTCTAGGAAAAATCTTTAAAAATTGACATTTTTTGCTTCAACACTCGTCAAAGTTGACATTTATCTAAGTATTTTAATGGAAAAATTTATTATTCACCAAATTGTTCTCTTCATCAAAAAGTGTTAGGGCGTTGAAGAAAAAAGTGTCCATTTTTGAGGTTTTTTCTTTATTAGGATATTTTTTTAGAAATTTATGAACTGCAAAATATGTGTGAATCAGTCATATTCACTGGAATCCACTTCCTGTACAATGTACAACACACAACAGTTATCAAGACGCACACGTCCAGCATTAAACAATAGTAAATATACTTAAACGTGTCGCCTATAGGGATATTTCTTTAAATCTAAACACTTAAAGAAGCTTACTCACTGTTTTCCCGATCATTTTACTTAGAAAACTTTCCGATTACACGAATATTTTAGATTTACACTCGGATTTAAAGTATAGCAAAAGATACACCAACAAGATGCGGCAGCTATTTTGGCTTATGACATGGTACTTAGTGCCGGTGACTTGTACCTGTGTAATGCGTGTGGTCGCCTAACGTTGCCAGTGCGTTGACACTATTACCACTCTTGCATCGATGTGGTTCAGCAACTAAACAGATCATTTTATATAAAATTCTATAGGATTTTATAAATTCAATCATTTTTTTTTTATAGGTTTCCAGAAAGTTTTGATTATTTGCTTTCATTATTTTTTTATAGATTGTTACTTCAAGATTGATAATTTTCAAAAATTTCTGTCAGCAAAGTTTTCCGACTACATATTTTGAGTTTATAGAAAAATATGTTGCAGATTTAAAAACAGTTTTTAAATGCCTCAAACATGCAAAGCAGATAAAAACGATTAGGTGCACATTACTTATAAGGACAATTTTTATTTATAAAAGTAACAGATCCTGTTCGGGATATTCTTGGAACATCCCACAATAAAATTATTGAATATCCTACAAACGTAAATTGAGATAAACCATTAGTTACCGGGACATCCTTGAGAGATCCCTGAGATATTCACATTTCCGCCCTGTAGGATATCCAGTGGGATATCACTGGGTTTGTCCAAGATATAAATGATATCCGTGGATATCCCCTGCTGCGAAGATTGTCAGGAAATCCTCAGAGAAGATGATATCGATACGCATTCAGTAAGTATCACGTTTTTATATAATAATAACTGCCAGCGGCGACCGACCTGCTAAAGACCCTTACGTATTCAATTCAGACCTCACAAGTTCCTATATACACTTACTGAAAAATATGTGCAAAAAAATTTAAGCAGCCAGTCAATCAGTCTATGCCTTGGATAAATCTGACATTCTATTCAGGATCCTTAACGAAATGAAGGGACATTTTTGGATGTTTGTCAATTATTTCTATGGATTTGAATTAATTTTGCTAAAAACTAAGGTCAGTATGGAGAAATGTTGAAAGACAATAAAGCTACGGAAGCATTATGTCAAAATTATGAGAAAATTATGGTTTATATGGAAAATAACGGAGAGAAGCGTAACGAACCTATCGTTACCTTCCTTTTCATTACTCACGACATAAAACTTTGACGAAACACAATTTTACCATTGTGCCTTCGTAGTCGCATTATCTTTTAGTACATCGTCATACTCGGCATAGTTTTCAGATTACTTATCTCAGATTTACAGAAATAATTGACAAATACATGTCATACAATCTTCAGAGTAGGTGACAACGATTTGCATTGAGTGATTATGGAGTTTTTAATGAATATTTACTGGCAGCGGTGGGCAACCGGCTAAACACACTTTCGTGACTAATTCGGACCTCATCCCACTACTAATATTATATTCATCTAACGATTTTAACCTTCCGAGCACATACAGGGTCTGTCAGACCCTGTCCTCAAGTTTCGTCCTAAATATCTCTTAAGCAGTTTAAAAATTGGCGGGCCCGAGGAAATTGCAAAAATTACAATTTTTTTTTAAATTTTTTCTGCAAAAAAACTTTTTCTTGATGAATTTTTTTTTATGTGTGAATAATTACAACGGCACATTTAAACTACACGAATTGATTCTACAATATTTAAAGAATATCCGAGAATTTTTTCAAGTTGATCGGATGAGTAATTGTGAAATGGTAGACCATCAAAAAGTGTGGAGGGTCTCACAGACCCACAGTGTGCTCCGTGATCGAAAAAATAGGTGTGCGCTCCGAGGGTTAAGTCTCTGATTTCAAAAGTAATTATAATATCACGCATCTGGAACTAATCGACAAGTCTCTGTTCATAGAACCCATGAATATGCTGATATATGAAAAATCCGTATTGATATTTTCCAAGTTCAACACATGTCATGCAATCTTCAGAGAAGATGAAATGATTCGCATTCAGTGGGTGTGGCATTTTTAATGAATAATAACTGACAGCGGCGGGTGACCTGCTAAACACCCTTACGTATCAAATTCGGATCTCATAAGTACGTATATATACTTACTGAAAAATATGTGTAAAAGCATTTAGGCAAATAGTCACTCAGTCTATGACTTTGGAAAAACGTAACATCCTATTACTAATATTATATTTCGCTCACGACTTTAAGTCTCTAATTTCAAACGTAATTATAATATCACGTATCCGGAACAAATCGAAAGATCGCTGTTCATGGAACCCATGAATATGTTGACGTATGGGCAATACGTATTGACATTCTCTAAATTCAATACATGCCATGCAATCTTCAGAGAAGGTGATATGATTCGCATTGAGTGATTATGTCGTTTTAATTGAACAACTACCGGCAGCGGCGGAAAACCGGCTAAACAGGTTCACGTATCCAATTCGAACCTCATAAGAACCTATGATCCTGAATTCATCATATTCAAAAAATTCATCATATTCAAAACCGGCTAAACAGGTTTACGTATCCAATTCGAACCTCATACGAACCTATGATCCTGAACTCATCATATTCTTTGTACATACACATTCCTTGTACAAAACTGAACAAAAAACTCCTGCGACAAAATGTTGCACGATCAATAGTTTTTAAACTATTGAGAGCTGCAAAGAACCAATGGGAGCTCACTATTCTCGCGCGTACATAAGCATCGTGCGCGAACTCTAGAACGCGATGAACTTCAAGTCGATCATTCGAATATTCACCGGAGACAAACAATTTCATAGCAACGTGAAGTTCTCAAAACATAACACCCTTACTTGTTCACTGATTCCCCCGATTCAAATACGAAGCAAGGATATTGGTTTCTAAAAAATGACATAAAAAAAGTTAATGATAACTATTTAATAGTTCTTTTGTTGTGAAGAATGAATAAGTTATTAAAACTTAACTGAAAATTGCACTAATCATTGAAAATGAACACACGTACGAGTAGTAATGTACAATTTACATCATTCTTTCAAGTACTTTTTTGTAGTTTTTCGTAATGTCTTGCACCAAATTGTGTAAAAAATAAGTTAATATCACGAAGTTGTCGCGTAATTGTAATCCAAATATTTCGTTGTCTCAGTAAAATCTTGGTTCGCAATAACAATTTGATTCTCACAAAATGTATTAGCACAAGTCACAAATATAGTACAACAAGGATAAGAGAAGAGCCATTTACACGAATGAAATTGCTTCTCCCCCACGTATCAAATAATATTTTTATTACACCTGTATGAGAAAAGCACAATATTTTTGTGTATATTTTAAGCATGCGGAATGGAAGTCAGAAATCTACAAAATAGAATTTTCAAGTGGAAATTCCGAGTCAGAATCCAGAATTAGTAATTAGTGTTTTAATTTCTTCACATCAAGAAATCGGTTTCGTTGAATCTAGATAAAAATTTGTTTTGATACTTGTGTTAATAAATTTTGTTAAAAAAAATTTTTTTATGAACCACAATTTCAATGTGAATAGAAAATAATTTGATTATAAGTCCGCAAAAACTTCGTGATCTTCACCTATCTTATGCAAAATTTGGTACACAACATTTAAATTGTGCGTAATGCATATTAATCGAAAGGGTACCGAAACTGCTTGGCAGAATGATTTACACTGAACATTACATTTCATTAGAGTGGAGCAAAAAACTCTTTTTACGATTCACGGATTTCTAATACTGCCCGTGTAGAAAATTATCGAGGTAGACTTGCGTACAGTTAGGGCTTTGTCAAGACCGTCTAATTCATACGGTCTTTTCGAGTTCTGCTCGTGTACTGGCTAGCGCAGCATGATCGAAAAATTTTCAAAGTGTCAATCCAAAATATTTTTCGCACATTTCTAGAAATGGCCAGCGTGTATAAAATTAGCAAAAAGGAAAAATTAAAATTAAAAAGAAAATGTTTTTTGTTTATCATCATCTTGGCAGCGCCACATTAGCAATCACTTTTTTCAACTTTTTTTTTCAAGAAGAGATATAAAGATTGTGTACATAGTACGTAAATTGTCCCTTTTATCGTTATTTCTGAAGCCTGTACGTAATTTTTAACGTCCAGCACAAGCTAAAATAGATTTTCACAAGACCGTCTAACTAGCGGCGGATTAGCTTGT
The DNA here is from genome assembly GCA_037177015.1 of Euceroptres primus. Lineage (NCBI taxonomy): Eukaryota > Metazoa > Arthropoda > Insecta > Hymenoptera > Figitidae > Euceroptres > Euceroptres primus. The sequence continues at coordinate 12,814 of JBAGKK010335543.1, forward strand.
CCAGACTAGCGCTTGACCATACAAAAGAGTTCAAGTTCTACTTAGAGCTGTGATAGTCCGCCTTGAGAGCTCCACTTTAGCGGTCAAGTCGGTCTATCGTGGCGCCGAATATCCCCGATAATTTTCTACACGAGTGGGTAAAACTTGTACTTGGCCAACAGCAATAAGCTAGAGTGTAGCGAAAAAACAAAGTTTGAGATTGGCTTTGGAGGATGGGGGGGAAGTTTTTATTATCCTCCAGTGAGGCACCTTCTAAAGGTTTTTTTGATCAACCAATATCTTCATACAGTTAGAACTCGAAATAAGGCTAAAGTTCAAAAAGTTTACATATTTATCAGAAAATGGATACTCGAGAGATTTTGATGTTACCGAATACGAATCTGAAGTCAGAATTTTCAAATTCAAAATGGTGGACCTAATATGACGGCAAAAATTAAAAAATTACGACGAATTTGGCTAAAAATAGTGACTCGGGTGTTTTTGGGGTAGCTGATTACGAATCTGTGGTCAAATTCAAGTGATTCGTAATGGTGGACCCAATATGACGGCGAAGATTTGAAAATTTAAACGCATTTGGCTAAAAATTGTTACTGGGGGCTTTTAAAGTGGCTGATTACGAATCTGTAGTAAAAGTTTTTAAATTTAAAATGACGGACCCAATATGGCGACGGAAATTTAAAAATTAAAACGTATTTGGCTAAAAATGGTTACTTGGGGATTATTGGAATGGCTGATTACGAATCCGATGTCTACATATAGACCTTCGGTATTGCATTTGTAAGCAGATAAATCAATAATTGCATTAAAACGCCTGCATTTTGGCTACCGCAATCTTATTGTGGTTCATACAATGTAGCATAATAATTCAAATTTATTTATATTATATATATTTATATTTTATTTATTTATACCGAAAATCTACATTTAAACCTCAGATTCGTAATCCACGAGCCCAGAAAATCCAAGTAATCGTTTTGTCCCAAACAAGTCAAAATTTTGAATTTTTTGCTGCCATATCCGACTTTTTTAGTTGAAAAATGTTGACTCCTGATTCGTAATAAGCAACTTCGAAATCACGCAAGTAACCATTTTTAGCCAAATGCATTAAAATATTTATATTTTCGCCGCCATATTGGGTTCGCCATTTTAAATTTTTAAACCTTGATTCCAGATTCGTAATCAGCGACCCTAAAAACACCCGAGTAACTATTTTTAGCCAAATACGTAGCAATTTTTGTATTTTCGCCACCATATTGTGTTCGCCATTTGGAATTTTTAAATTTAGACTTCAAATTCGTAATCAGCGATCCCAGAAACACCCAAGTAAAAATGTTAATCCAAATCAGTGGAAATCTTTATACATATTTTTCCCCCCATATTGTGTCCACCATTTCTAATTTTTCAATTCAGACTTCAGATTCGTAATCAGCGACCCCAAGAATATCCGAGTAACTATTTTTATTCAAATCCGTCAACATTTTTATATTTTTCGCAACCATATTGCGTCCCCCATTTTGAACTTTAAAATTTAGACTCCAGATTTGTAATCACCGACCCCAAGAATATCCGAATGACTATTTTTAGCCAAATCCATCAAAATTTTTACATTTTCACCGCTATATTGGATCCGCTATTTTGAATTCAAAAATTCTGACTCCAGATTTGTAATCAGCGACCCCAAACACGCCCCAAATATGTTAACCTTTGCATTTGAACCCTATTTCAAGGTCCGACTGTATGAAGATATTGGTTGATCAAAAAAACCTTTCGTTTACTTATTACTGGACGGTAACAGCAACTTTTAAGCGCCCTCCCCCCAAACCTGTCTGAAAGTTTTGTTTTTTCGCTCCACCCTAGTAGTAAGCCCTAGAAATTTTAGTTCAATCAGGTAATATCTTCGGTTTTGGTGTATGGATATAAAAATTCAAATCTCTGAAAATTAAAAAAAAATCCTATAGGGCAAAGAATTGAATTTAAGCTTTTGTAGGTGGAGTTTTTGGTAGTTAATAATAAAACAAAATTAGAGAATAAAAAACAAAATTTGTTTCTCAGTGAGGAATTTTTTTAATACTGCAGAAAACGAGTTTTTTAGATTTTATTAAGAGCATATTGTTTGAAAAAAATGTAAACAAGTCGTGCTTGAAATTTCTTCAGCTCTGATCATAGAAACATGCAATTGTTATCATTTTTCGAGAAATTTTTAGATTTTATACATCAAGAAAAAAGTGAGGAAATCTTTTTTATATGATAGCAAAAGAATTAAACTTTTCTCAAAGAACTATGCAGATAACATAATCCCAAAAACTAATTTATTTAAACTTTGAGAAAGTTCTAACTTAAGCACAAAGGTGTTTATTTTCTAATTTTAGACAATTATTTACTACATAAAACTGTAGCCATTAAAAATTCAACATGTTTTTTTCACAAGTCAGAAAATTTGGTTAAATTTTCCAAAATTAAGTTTATTTTTAATGTTAAGTTTTTTATGATTTCAAGTTAGAACTCAGGTTCTACTATGTATGATTCTTGATTTGCGAACTCATGTGATCACGATCTTATTATCTCAAAAAGTTTTTTGAACACGTCTTTTGTAAAAATATAAAGTATCGCCAAATATTTCCTCAACTATGCCACACTGGGAATAATTGTTAATTCATTGTCAGTAAATACCTATTAAAAACATTGTCTAAGACAATATTTTATCTTCACACAAAAATCTAATTTTTTGTGTATTATTGCAAAGTTTGATTCATGTTCGACCTACACTGGCTGTTCATATCTAACATTTTAATAGACTCTTTGAAAGTATAATTTATAACTACTTCACATGAAACATTAACTTGTGCGAAAAAATATACAAAACTTTGAAAAATTATCATAATGAACTACTTTTTTGAATAAGAAACTTGTTTAAATTTAGTGAAAGTAGGAGATGTGACTAACTTTTAACCTATTAAGTACAATAAATTTAAAGTTAGTCATTTATCTGTTGTCATTCTGAAATTGACACTCGTTTATTATCACATAAGTCAGTTGGTACAATTTTTTTTTTCAAATGTAATTCATTTTTTCCTTAACTTGATTGACGTGAGATTATTATGAATTATACCCCAGAAGAGTATACTGAAATTTTGATTATGTATGGCGAGTGTGGACGGAACGCGAATGAAACCTCGCGAGAATACGCACTGAGATTTCGAAACGGAAAACACCCTAACCCTAAAAAAACTTGTCATTTAATTAATAGAGCGAGAGAAACAGGAAATTTAGTTCCTGTCTGAAGAGCCGATGATCAAGGAGGTGGACAAAATGAGTTGCCTTTGCGTGAAGAAGAAGCGATTCTGAATAGTGCTTTCGAAGAGCCATCCATCGGAATTTGGGGTCTTGCCGCCATGCATGGACGGAGTAACCCCACTTGTCAAAAGGTGTTAAAAAAAATCATCTCTATGGCTATCACTTGGTAAGAGTACATCAATTAGACGAAAATGATTTTCCAAGACGCCTAGAATTTTGTAATTTGTTCTGAGCCGGCATGTCAACGATCCAGATTTTGTAAAAAACATTCTCTTCACTGATGAATGCACCTTTACAAGAGACGGTATACTTAATTCGCGCAACTGGCATCATTATGCATTTGAAAATCCTCATGTCACACTTCGAACCAGAAGTAGCCAGATTTAGTATAAATAAAGTAGCCAGATTTAGTATAAATTTTTGGTGCAGCATAGTCGGAGAACATGTTGTATGCTCTCCTTTTCTGAATGAATTCAATTTAAACCTTATCCTTCATCTCTCAAATACCTTATTATGATTAATTTAATTTACACTAGATTGGTCCGTTTGAAATTTTGGGGCATTCGAACGGAGAAATGAACGCCGGATTTCTGGAGAATGAATTGTCTCCACTTTTCAAAGATGTACCTTTGAACATTCGACAGAGCCTCATTTTAAAACAAGATGAAGCTCCTGCACACAATTCGCTTGTTGCAAAAGGAGTTCTCAATGAGATGTTTCCTAACTCCAGGATCGGAAAAACATGGTCCACTCGCTCAATGGTAAGTGGATCTACCCGATCTCACTGTTTGTGACTTTTTTATGGGGCTTTATAAAAGAAAAAGTATACAAGATACCGGTACATACCAGGGAGGAACTCCTTAATAGGCTGAGAGTAGCATTCGCCTTAATTACCCCCGAAATGCTTCGGAAATTGGCAACAAATATTGTGCAACGTGCCGAAATTTGTGTAGAACACGAAGGTCGGCATTTTGAATAATATCTCAAATGAGAGATTTTTTAGTTTCATGTTATTAAAAAAATAAATTGAGTTTAACTTACCAAAACTCTTTCAATATTTTTTTAATTGCTCATCTCATACCACAAAATACTTTTGAACAATTCAAATTTTAGACTTATAAGTATAACTAGAATACTGAAAAACATTCCTCAATTAATAAATAAAATAAAAAGTAACAGTACAGTAGGCAATGCACACCAAGCTCTTAAAGTTCGGTATTTTCTGAAAAGACATTTGTTATCAGGTCTTTGACCGAGGAGTGCTAAATATACTGTTAGAAATTATCGCAATTTACAATTAAAAATTTTTTAATTAGGAAAAAATTATGGCGATACATTCTGAAAAATCCACACTGTATTAAGGCCATTGGCCTGGGAAAATGAGGTTACACGGGTCGATTTTTTTCCTCAGATTGTAGTTTTCTCAAGGGCGCTTCAGCCCGAACGGTAGTGGAAATGGTGAATTACACAGCCACACAAAAAAAAAGTCTTGTACTTTTGACAAGACACATGTATTCCTATGTATTTTGATCCACTGAATCCGAATCTGAGGTCCAAATAGCACTTTTCACGATTTGTTTTTGACATAACCTCAAAAAACCGTATTTTGGAGTATGTGATGGAAAAACATGTTTTTTACGGAATTCAAGCTGCTGATTCCAAAAATAGAGCCAGATTAGTTATATAACTGACATATGACTTGCTATGACATAACCTCAAAAAAATTCTTTCAGCAGCAACTTGTAATCCAGCATTGCATTTTTATGGATTTTGAGCTGCAGAAACCAATTTTTAAGCCAAATCTTCAAAGAAACGAACAAATCTGTTACATTATTCTAAGAACATACTGTATTACAACAATCTGCTCTTAGAGAAGTCTTTCTCACCATATTTATCATAAGTAAGCTTACTGCGTTTCTTCTGAACTATAAGTTCTGAGCCTCTTATGTTATGATTCAATCATAAATCTTCGGACTGCAGTGTCCATCCATTTGCATCCATTGAATTCACTTCAATATTAAGTGTCAATACCTGCTACTGCGCTAGGTACTGGAAGTGATGACAACTGCTATGAAAAGAGATGTGTAGAATGATTCACCTTCCAGCCCAGTCAGTAACAAAGCCAGAGGAGGCGCGCTGCCCTGCAGGGGTACGTTAGGGTGTGAGGATGAAGCTGTAACACCGCTCAGGCAATTTTGTTCTAAGGTTATGTTCCAGATTTTCTAGTTATATCACTGATCTGATACTATATATGAATTCAGCAGCTTAAAATCAATAATAAAACCATGTTTCACCACCATATACTCCAAAATACGGTTTTTCGAGGTTATGTTAAAAACCAATCGTGAAAGGTGCTATTTTGACCTCAGATTCGGATTCAGCGGATCAAAATACATAGGAATACTTGTGTCTCGTCAAAAGTACAAGACTTTTTTTTGTATGGCTGTGTTATCAACAAAGATCAACTCCGACAAGTGATCCTATTTGAGCACATGAACATTTATTCATTCAAAAAAAACTAGTCTTTTTCATAAAAATGAGACCTTAAGTGTTGTATCTGTTGATCGAAGAACTAACCAAAAACCTTTAGAAACCTCATTTCCAATTATGCCACCGTAATTAATGCATTATTCCCTGAAAATCACGAGAAGGATAAATAATTCCTAACTTCAATGACATGTATTAATTTTGAAAGAATGGATAAGAGTTCATCGTAAAAAAAAATCTGCCCGGCCCCCTTCGGGGACGTGGGCACATTCTCATCGTGCGCTTCGCTCGCAGGTTTAAGCGCGCCTAGGGCGCGCGAAGTGGCCGTCGCGCTTCGCACTCCGATGCTCCGATATTATTAATCGTCGCGCTACGCGCTCCGATATTATTGATCGTCGCGCTACGCGCTCCAATATTATTGAACGTCGCGCTTCGCGCTCCGTTATCGTTTAACCTCGCGCGCAGCGCGAGGTCCTTATGGCTCGCAAAAGTCACCTCGCTCGCTAGTTTGAGCGCCCCTCGCGCTCACGATTATGCTTGCGACTCATTTTATTGATTCTTTAGAAATTAAATCATGTTTAATTTTCTGAAAGCGCTCGGGACTTTTAAAGAGATTGTTAACTTTGGTTTTGATTTCAAGTTCAGATGGCAATTAACTTACTTAAGGTTCTATCAACCTTAAGGAACACATTCTCATCGCGATTCTCGCGCTTCGCGCTCGATTTTTTGCATGGATTTCTAAAATTGTCTAATCAATTACGTAATCACAGTAATTT